>VZRQ01008285.1:4483061-4577268 GCA_013397975.1 Machaerirhynchus nigripectus | reverse complement strand
CGCGGGGTCTCAGCGCGGCCGCCGCCATGCCCGGCATCGACAAACTGCCCATCGAGGAGACGCTGGAGGACAGCCCGCAGGTGAGACAGGCCCGGCGGAAGCCGCATCCGGCCCAGCCCCTGCTCGCCGGGCCCAGCGCTGCTTCCCTGTCGCACTCGGTCCCGGGACAGCCGCGGCGGTGGCCGGGAGGGAGGGGGTCGCCCCGGCAGCGCGCCGGGGACGCTGCCTGCATGGCTCCGCGGGGCTCCCGACAGTCTCCGCCCCGCCCCCCCCCCCCCCCCCNNNCGGCCGTGCCCTGCGAACTCTCGCCCGAAGCTCCGCGGCGCCGTCGCCCCGCTGGCTCCGCCACCGCTCCCGAGAGTGCCGCGGGCCGGGAGCGGGGCCGCAGCTCTGGGTCCGGGTGCTGCGGGTGCTGCGGCAGCGCCGTCCGGGCAGTGCCGGCACCGGCTCCCCGATCCCCACCCCCGCCTTCGCACCCAGGCTTGATTTTGGACACCTCGTGACCACAAAACCCTTGTTGTCTGCTCAGAACGATTTTTCCTCTTTGTTTTTCACTAAAACCGCATTAAGGTTTAGTAGCCCCGTATGAACAGCAGGTACTGGGTGAGGTTATCGCGGCGATGGTTAATGCGGAGAGTAGGTGGGAAGCACGTGGTGCCCGGAGGCCTCTCATTGCTCCGATTCCTCTTCCATTGCTGCTGCCTGATCTGTGTCAGCGATGCCCTGTAGTGCACTGGTGTTTCTTTCTAAAGTAGAAAATGCTTTATTCGGTTGCACTGGTTTCTCTTGCTGGCAGCAGCAACAGCAAGTCCTTGTACTGTGCTTCTTAGATGTGGGAGAAAAGTTTGCAATATATTTCCTTTTATGGCAGCCTTTTGAATTAAGATCTTTCTTCTAATGCGTGGTTTATGTAGTGAGCAGGATGTCCTATATTGCAGTAGCATGTGCATTGGTAGTTTTAATTCCTTGGCCATAGGAAGAGAAACTTTTACTTGTTAAACAGGGAATTTTAGCCCCTAAAATGACAGTCATTTTAACAATTCTTTATCAAGTGGACGGACGACTTAAAAAAGGCAAGAGAAGGCCATGCAGAAAAGGAATTGTTTTTTCTTAAGGATAGAGCCCCAAATAGCTCAAATGCTGGATGTGAGATGCGATCTCACCTCTAATGTGGGCTCTGGTCCAGGGGCAAAACCTGCTGTCATCTCATGAAGAGGAAAAAATTTTGAAAGCCTTATAATAATACTGATTTTAGAAAATTGTCTCTTGAAGTTCTGTTCTTAGTATAAGGAAGTCAGAACTACTCATATTTATAGGAAGTGTCAAATGTAGCATGAACATGTAAGATGAAGGATCATCTGAGGACATTTGGGAAGAACATAAAAAGATGTTGCTTATTGGAATGCAATTGTAAGTTCTAGAATCTTCCATGTGAGGTTGTGACACAGACAAGCAAAGCCTAGTTCAGCCCAGTGTGTTTGATGTGCTTAAACAATTGGATTTGCCAATATTGTCTTCTGTTTTAGGTAAAAAATTTACGTCTTTCAGTCAACTTAATATTTCAGACGAATGCTGGGAGCCAGGTCCTCTAGTAAGGACTTAGTGATTTTCTGTTAGTGTAGTCCATTTGTTACATTAGTTAATTTCTGTTCCATTGAAATCAGTGCAATGGAAATGGCAACAAATGTTGGTTGAAGAAAGCAGAACCCTCTCTTTGGAGGAATTGCCTTGACTTCGATATATTCATGCTGGAATACTGAAATACTCATCAGCCTGGGTCGTTGTTTAGTGCTGCACTGTGGCCTGGAGTTCGTGATTCAGACACTGACTGTAGTTATATAAACATCTTATCAAACTTATTCTGCAGTATCAAACTTATTCTGCATCTGAGGGGAGGAAAGGCTTTTCTAAAATGTCCAAACCCATTCATTTCCTGTTGTCACAGGATAAAAATCTAACCACTGTGCTGTCAGGCCTAAACCAAATGCCAAATTTACATAGTCTTTTGCTATGCAAAACAGAGCAATTTAAGTATTAACTTAGGACATATATTACACACACACACACTCAGTGTGTATTTAGAGAGAGTTTCTGCTCACACTGATTTGCATTCCCAAAGCATTGCACAACAAAAAAGCCAAGAGTCTCTGGTAGCACAGGCTCTGTGTCTGTGCTTGCAGTGCCCTCCATATGGTGGCATAGAAGGTTGAACACTGACTTCTGACAAGGTGGTTTCTTTGTGCAGCTTCTCACTGGTCCTTTCCTATTTGCCTGCTCCTAAACACAGATTGAAATAATCCTTAAGAACATGCAAAATGATGCAGAGTTTTACTAGAAACACAAATAAACAGTGTCTCTAATTTTCTGCTAAGCAGAAGTCTGCCATAACTTGTTTACAGTTTCAGGTTAATTTCTTTCTGTCAGTATCACACCATACTATGTTGAAGGCTGAACATCAATAACTGACATTTTTAAAATAAAACATAGAAATACAATTTTTTTTCAATGTTCAGTTTTAAAGAGTAAGTATAACCCAGAAACCTTACATGATACTCCTTTAAAATTACAAGCTCAGGTTTATTTATGTTCAGGTTTAAAGGTCATGAGTATATAATTCAATGGTTATAGTACCATGTAATTTTTTCTTTTGCATTCTTTCGTGTATGTCTACTTCAATGGGAGAGTCAAGGCTGTTAGGATGACACATGTTGCCACACCTGGCAAAGATTTAAGTTCTCCACCTCTCTCCACTTGTTTTATTAACTAGAACCAGCATTAAAGCTACTTATTGTGTTGATTATGCTGTTTATATTTTTTAATATTTAAATATCTTTAAGACATTATATAGCATGACAGTAGTTGTGACATAGCCAGGCATCTAATGCAAGTTAGAGAAAAGAATTTTATGTCAAAAGAATTGGTAAATAATATACTTTATATGAGTATAATATGTACTTTTTGTTTATCATTGAAAGCAAAAAAATCACAGAAGTAACTGAAAAAGACCTTCATGCTTCAAGGGGAGATGGGGACTAAAGAATTCAGTATTTTCAAGACAGCATCGGGAAGACTAAAAAACAGAATTTCCAATTTCAAGTGTTTAACAATCATAGTTTGGGGAAAAAACAATTATGTGCTTACGATTCTTTCAGTTTTCTGTCTGGACATTAATTTTAGTGTAAACCTAGAAACAAAGCACAGTTGTTTTGCTAAAACATTGCTAAAGTATTTCTTCTGTCGCTCTTGCAAGCTCTGCTCCTGGTTCTACAGCCAAGCTTCCCAACCAGTGTTTTAGGAAAAGCCAGCATAGCCTGTGCTGAGTTACTGGTACATCCTCTGCTTTTTCCCCTTTGGGATTTTTGTCTTGGTGGAGGGAAGCCATTCAGTATCCTCATGGTGAGGAATAACCTTGCTTCCAAGTGCAAAAAGTGTGCGGTTCCAAGTGCAAGGACATGCAGTCAGCATCTCATTTAAGCTTACAGGCATATTATACCTGAGCAACCTGACTGCCTTCTCATGAAGTCAGTCATTTGGGCAGAAGGGAGAGCAGGGGATGTCAGTCACCCTGACTTACGCAAGAACTCTGACACTGTCTGGCAACATTCTTCTGGCCAAAAGGGAGAGGTATGGACTGTGACCTGAGTGGTAAAACTGGCTGGATAGCTGGGCTTACAGACAGAGATCAGTGTTTTAGTCTAATAGGTGGCCTGTGATAAAAGAGGTTGATTTTTGAGGTGGATGCTGTTAAGCACCATCAGTGATGCAGGCAGTGCAATAGGACACAGGAGTCATCAGGCTTGTGGGTGACACCAGCTAAGGAACAGACAGACTGACAAGCTGGGGTAAGGACACAAGGGCAGGTCTTTCTGCTCCCTTTCAGCAGTGAGAAATGTGTGTTGAGGGCAATCAGATGTAGGTTGTATTGTTTGTTTTGTTTTGGTGTTTAGTTCCTCAACCTTTTGATCACAGAATTGATGGTTATTCCACAGGTGAATTATAGGTCCAAGCACAACCAGAAGCTGTGTTCAGGTTGGACAGTATGGGAGAGTCACAGCCTTTAACTGGATCTCACTGCAGAGGAAATGTGTATACCTATATACCTGTATACCTAAGCTGTTCAATACCAGGCATCTTTACCCTTCTCCTTAGGGATGTACCATAGTGAGCCCAGTAGTTGCCCACAGTTTCAACTTTTAACAGTTGTCCATCTCCCTTGGTCCTTTCCCTTCTGAAAATGTATTAACCTGGAGAGAGGGTGACAGTAGGAGGACTGGGATATCTGTAAGATTCCTTGGCATGCCACAGGTATCATTCCTTTAAACAGGGTTGGAGGGTTTATAAAATTTTCAGTAATGAAACCTGAAATAATGCTATTTAAGTCTGAAATTCCATTATATTTAAATTCTCTTCTCACTTGTCATGTTCATGTTCTGGCTGTTTGATTGTTACAGACGCGCTCTTTGCTGGGAGTATTTGAAGAGGATGCTGCTGCAATATCCAATTACATCAATCAGTTGTTTCAAGCCATGCACAGAATATATGATGCACAGGTAGTGTTAATGAACTTTTTGAATATATTATAAAGCTTTGGAACCACATTTCATGTCTCTTGCTTTTTTTGACTTTACTATGAGCAATACGCTTTTCTTTAACTTCCATATTCTTTAAACGTAGAAGTGAAATAAAGTAAGAATTAATGATTGTTTTTCTGTATGTTAGGGAGTGATAAAGGCTAAATTCTTGTGATTCTTTTTGCAACAGAATTTCTTATGACAAGTGAAATGGTGTTCTGTTCTCCTAGTAGCTCTAATGTGTTTCCCAAGTGTTTCTAAAATGTTACACACACTAAAATGATCTTGGTGTGTTTAATAGTATGCACCAAGTGGGAGGTTATTTTTTACCCACAATATATCTATTTTTCACTCATCTAGAAATGACTCCACTTTATGCCAGAAACAGAATCTATTCTGTATGTTTTTCTAAAAGTTTGAGTTTATGGCTGTATTTTTAATTTGTATATACTTTAACTGTTAGACTTTTTATTGATTTTGATTTTTTCCCCTTTTTTTTAAATCAGAATGAATTAAGTGCAGCAACTCATCTAACTTCAAAGCTTCTGAAGGAATATGAGAAACAGGTACTGCATAAATCATTGTTGTCCGTGTGTGGTCAGGACTGTGTATTTTTGTAGTCTTTTATCTCCCAGAGCACAGTGCAGAATGTATTTAGGTTTGGTCCAGATGAAATGAACTGCTGTAGTTGGTGGTTCAAATCATTGCCAAAAGAATCTACTGTCTTTATTTCAGTTCTTCCAACTAAACCAGAATGAAGTTCCTCTTACCATGAAAAATACTAATAAGTTCTGAAATATTTTGCTTTTGAATTAGTTTTTTGGGAATTGCTTAGGGTGGTTCTGTTTTGTTTTTACTTTATAAACCTGTTTACCCTTAAGTGCTTTCATATCAATAGTCACAAAGAGAAGAGATTGCATTGCAATCTCCAGTTAATGACCATAATTTACTCTGTGAGCATAATTCCATCTCTGAAAGCACAGACTGTGGAATCCATAACTTTGTTCCCTTGTAACCTGTACTATGAAGGGTTCTCTGTTTGTAGCTTTGCTGCTGGGCCTCCTTTTATGAGATTAAAAAAGTTAAAAACAAACATTTGCTTCTTTTAGGAGGCTGCTGCTCCCTATTCTCCTTTTTCACCTAATGAGGTGAACTGCTTTGGTGTATCTTAACTGTGTAATATTTTTAAATAATGGAATACCTGATACTCATAGACATGATTAATTCAGTTTTGTGAATGGCAAAAAACACTGCAAACAACATAACTCTTTTTGTCTTCAGCGTTTTCCACTCGGGGGAGATGATGAAGTCATGACTTCCACTCTGCAGCAATTTGCAAAAGTGATTGATGAGGTAAGTGCTTGTATGTGCTTTGCTAATGTTGTCAGGTACAGACTTTTAACTGCCTAATTATTCCAGCCTTTTTTAAGCCAGGAGGTACAGAAATGGCATTCGTCAGCAAGGTAACACTTAATTGTATATTGCAGCATCTATTTAAAGTTATGTAACCTGAAGCTAAAGAATGAATTCAGCAAAATGAGGATACATTGCTGAGAGAAAATGTGGTTTAACTACTAGAGAGACAGCCAAAACCACTACACAGTGGCAATTAGCAACCATTTATGTGGGGGTATCTGTATTGCCTGATTTCAGGTACCTGACTGACAAAGGAGCCTCCTGCTGTCTCTCTTAGGCACTGACTTGAAGGACACACAACTGGGCATCATTAAGAGCTGAATCAGAATTTTTTGCTGTGATCCCTCTCCTCACTTAAAAAGCATTTTAGAAGGAGGATCACATTTTGCTCTACCTCTGTCAGCTGTGAAAGATGGGCTGTGACATAGCTGGAGGGAAACTGCAGAAATAAACGGACTAGTCAGGATGTATGAGGCCATTTTTGGACATGATCCAGTAACTTGGAAAAGTTCAGACAAAAATTAAACTCTAAAGATTTTCTGTAAAAAGCTAATGATGAGATCTGGAACCTAGAGAAAAGTAGCTGCAAAAAAAGGAACATGAAAAAATGTGTTTGAGTTCTACATGTCATCTTTGAGTGACACTGATGTCAAGCTCTTGTGATTTGATTTGGTTTCAGCACGGCTTTCTTAAGATTTCCTTCTTTTGTCTTTTTCAGCTCAGCTCTTGCCATGCAGTACTTTCAACTCAGCTTGCAGATGCAATGATGTTTCCTATTACCCAGTTTAAAGAAAGGGATCTAAAAGGTAGAGGACTTGACCAAATACTGTTTTTTATCAACAGCAGCAATATTAAACCATAGCATTTAATCTCCATAGCTCTTGTTTCACTAAATAGAATACACCACTTATTTTTCAGCTCTCAAAAGTATGCATCTTCCCATTTAAAAATAAAATTATTTATATTAATGAGAGTATTACAGTTGAACTTAGTACTGTTATTGTTTCAACAAAAATATTACTTATATTAGGAAAGCACTTATATTCTATTCAAGATGAACATTTAGCAGCTACTCAAAAATGTTAGGAAAGGATAATTTTCAGATAATTTGCATTTTCAGGAAAGATTTGTATATGAGATCATGACATCAGTATAATTGCTGGACTAAACTCAAAAGGCAGAGTGCCAAAGTTGTAGTACTTAATACAGTAAGATTTAGTAATGTGGTTCTTCCATCCTGCTGGTAGTACAGGTGACTTCTTACTTGCAGACCTAAGGTGCTTCCAGCTTCTTATTTTTGTAATAATTGTATCTTGTTCTGCCTGGTTTAAAATAACATCTAATGTGGGTGATTATGATAGATTTTACTCAAGATACTGAAGTGAATAGGCTGCTGTGGCAAATGGGCTTCCAAGTAGAAATTATAAGAGTTAAACCCAGGTAACTTAAATATCCCTATGGTGAATATTCTAGAGTGGGTATACCCAAGATATGAATATCTTAAGTCTAAATTAAAATAAAAAATTTCATAAGTCTTCTAACTCTGTATGAATCTTGGAAAATACTTATTTGACAATAGTCTGCAGCAAAATCATGGATTGAAAAGATGATGTTTTTTGGGGTTTTTTTGAGCAAGGGACCATGACTATCCCACTAGAAGATTTAGCCACCAGCTGGTGTAGTTGGTAATGACCCCACACTTTATGGACTTCATAGGCACTTCCTGGACAGTTTTTATGTATTTGCTTTACCATAAAGTTGACCATGGCTCTCTGCTGGTTTATACTGTAATATGGCACAAGCCACAACCAAGATGAGAACAGGTGGAAGGTAGTGCTGGTTCCAGTTCCCTGACACAGTGAGACAATAACCAGGTGGAACTTGGCTGATTTTAGCTTGGATGAGTCCCAGTGTGTTTTGGGCCTTGATACTTCCCATCTCCTGTGCTTCTACTTCCCCAGCTCAAACCAGAACCCAGACTGGAACTGCAGGTGACGCATTTGTATTGATGACTTTCAAAGACTTTTGAAAAGAAATTCCTCCTTACATTATTACAGGACAGTACTTTTTTTTTGGTAAGCACAGAAATGATCCTCAGGCCCCAGAGAGGAGCAGACTTGCCTGGCCATGTAGTGCCTGGGCTGGTGGCTCAGTATGGTACAAGGTGTTACCTTCAACTGCTCAGGAGTGAAACCTTACATGAGAAACTGTAATACATGACTGTTATGTAAATAACAACTTCTTTAAATTTTGATATGTTGTTTTTTCAGAGATACTAACTCTAAAAGAAGTTTTCCAAATTGCAAGCAATGGTAAGTGTAAAGCACTTAATCTTATCAATATTACAGTATTGTTGTAGATTATTATTTGTACTTAATTAGTGGAGTTAAGCCTGTAAGCTTAAAGTAACTAATTAA
The DNA here is from genome assembly GCA_013397975.1 of Machaerirhynchus nigripectus. Classification (NCBI taxonomy): domain Eukaryota; kingdom Metazoa; phylum Chordata; class Aves; order Passeriformes; family Dicruridae; genus Machaerirhynchus; species Machaerirhynchus nigripectus. The sequence goes on along the minus strand of VZRQ01008285.1, from coordinate 4,568,864 downwards.
GGTGTAATTTTTCTTAGTGATACTTAGGCACTCAGCTTTTCCTGGTTCACTTGTAAATCCCTGCTTTGTGTACTGAAGCATTAAGGCAAATTAAAAGGGTTTTTTAACAACACATTAAGTGTATGTATGATTACTGAATAATGTGGGATTATGCCACCAAAATTACAGAAAGAGTAAGGTGCTAGCTCGCTTCTTAAAGTCAGGACCGGATCAATAAAAAAAAATTTACCTCCCTAAAATGAATTTCATGGTTCTGTTCCCTGTTGTCAGAAGTTATTTTTTTAGCTACCTCTAATATATCCATGTAGAGTTAAGTAAGATTCTACTTCTCTCAGTGAAAATTGCTTCATTGCTTTAGAAGCAAAGATTAGATGCAGGTTTTCATAATGTAAAGTTTCTCTACTTAATGGTCAGTTCTTTGAAAAATAGTGGATGTTTAGGGAACTTTGTAACAATTTGGCGACATTTGCATCTGGTTAGAATTTTTCTTCAGCCCAAGTATTTGTAGCATAGAAGTGATTATAGACAAGAAGAATTCCTCAAGGTGTTAATGTGACAGAACTTTGCATTCAGCTGTCTGTGTAACACAGTGATATAAAAGGTTTTCTGCTGTTTCATAAGTCATTAGTTTATGAAAATGATCGTAAATTCTCTCTTGATTGCTTAGACCACGATGCTGCCATTACCAGATACAGTCGGTTGTCAAAAAGAAGGGAAAATGAAAAGGTTTGTAAAACAAAATCTTAATATAAAGATCTTTAGAGAAGATAAGAAATAATTTTCATCTTATATATATTTATGATGGAACACAATGTATGGGAGATTCCATGTGCCATTTGGTAGTTTATGGCTTTGCAGTCTAGACAGAAAAGGAGGTTTGTCCAATACATGCCTGTCCTGTAACACTGATAATGCTTTAGGAGTAATATTGTGATACCATATTCAGTTTGGTTTTGTGAAGAAATAACCACACTTTCCAGGGAGAAAAAAATGCTGCATTTGGTTTTCACATACCTCATGTTTAAATTAGAGAAGCAGAATTTCGAAGTAAAGCATGCAGCTGCTGGTGATAGAGGGTAGAATATGGCTGTGGGTTTATCCATGCTGGCTATAAAGCTGTCCAGAAGGCCTGTGATCAGTGCCAAGTCTTAAACATTCCTTTTTCTCCCTCTCCCTGTGTCTCTTCAGATCAAGGCTGAAGTTACAGAAGATGTATATACCTCAAGGAAAAAACAGCATCAGACTATGATGCATTATTTCTGTGCATTAAATACTCTCCAGTACAAAAAGAAAATTTCTCTGCTCGAGCCCTTGCTAGGATACATGCAAGCTCAGGTAATTTCAGATTCTGAAAGCTGTAGGTCTGAAAGAAGATGTAAAAGTACTTCATGAAGGTTGATGTTCTGAAATCCATTGCAAGACCTCTTCTGCAATCCAAGGAAGGAAATGGAGAAAAACACCCACCCATCCAGTTCTCTGAGCTGCCAAAGCTGCTGCCCTGACTGTGCCATTAGCTGGCACTGGTCATTGCCCACTCACTGCAGGAATCTCTTCGTGAGATGTCCTCACTGCGTTCCGAGAGTCTTTCAGCAGAGTCTGTGAGACAAATACATAAAGGCTGGATTTGATATAACGCCTAAATTTTCGTTGCTGGGCACTTGATTCTGCTAGAGGGAAGAGCTGTTTAGAGCTTTCATGCAAGTGCACATGGAAGTGTACCTTCTCAGCAAGTAACATGGAGACAGTTAAACTCATTCCTATGGCAGCTGTTCGGAAATGAGATAACCGTCAAAAGCCACATCACTGCTGTTTTCAGTCAAGGCTGGGGAAGAGCCAGAATGCTAAAATCCATTCTAGTTTGGTTTTGCTAAGTAAGTTCATGATTGGTTTATTGGAGGATGGATGCAACAGAAAATACAACCATGATAAAGTTATTTGGAGAGCCTTTGTTTGTGTTTTCTGAAGTATTTAATTAAGCATGGGGTTTGGGTTTTTTTGCAAGTCAAACTTTGCAACATCTGGCATTGCCACAGTGACCTGAGTAGAAATTACCTTCTGCACACTGTCTGAAAGCTTTCCAAAGGCAAGTACTCTGGCTTTCTTTTGAAACTTTGCAGCTTGTGTTTAAGAACCAAGCTCTGCATGTTTTGTGCAGCAAAGCAGTGCAACCTGTTGCTTAGGTGGAGCTTTTTCCTGAATCTTAAGAAATGAAAGGGCAGGGCCATGTCCCGGGGCTTCCTGTCCTGAGATTTCTCATAGCTAACCTCAATTTAGCTGTGGCAGATTTTCTGACCCAATATGGAGTACTCTGTACTTAAAATACATATTGTTAGTTCCCTGTGGATGGCCCTGGACAAATCCTCACAGGTTTGTTCTCTCCTCTGTGCCCCGAATAACCCCCCTGTAACAGCTGTTAGTGGTGGGCTTGAAAAAGGACAGAGAGGCATTGGGAATTTTTTCCAGGGCAGTTCCTGTGTGTTTCTGTACTTCCTCCAGGCAGCTCTGTGCACGTCCTTGTGACACAAATCCCACTGCAGGGCCAGCAGCAGCCTTCCCTGCAGCCACACACACACGTTCTGCTGCTTTTAGTAAGAGGCTTTGGTGGGAATGAGAGATGAAAACAGATTTCTCTGAGAAACTTTAACCTCCTATGACTTCATTTGTTAATTGTTAGTGTAGTTTTATTAATGACTAAATTCTCCCTTTGCCTCTTTTTTTTTTTCCTTATAGATAAGCTTTTTTAAAATGGGTTCAGAAAATCTTACTGAGCAACTGGAAGAATTTTTGACCAATATTGGCACAAGTGTACAGAAGTAAGTTGGCTTTGTTAAATTTTGAACTTTTATCAAGACAGTTATTTTTTCTGTTTCTACTTATTAATAAATTATCTTTGTTAATAACACATTTTTTATCTTAGTGTTCGCAGGGAAATGGATTGTGAAGTAGAAAACATGCAACAAACTATAGAGGACTTGGAAGTAGCCAGTGATCCACTGTATTTGCCTGATCCTGACCCTACGAAATTTCCTGCTCACAGGAATCTAACACGGAAAGCTGGCTATCTCAATGCAAGAAAGTAAGGTTAACTTCTTATTTAAAAATTCCGGAGTATTTAATTTTGGGAAAGGAAATCTAAAGAAGTTGACAATTTTTTTAATGTTAGCTATGCTGATTTTACATATTTAGTTTAATAAGTCACATAGGAGGTTTTCTGTTTCTTTCTTTGGACTTCTACACCTAATTAGTATTAAATTCATTGTTACACTGACATAATGTCTTTCGGGTGCAAAGCATCCTGATTTTAGTCTAATTTTGCCTGAATTTTCACAGTTTAAAAAAAAGCTTTTGAGTGCATAATTTGTGTGCATCCTAACGGGTAAGTAACAAGATTCCATCTATTAGGATTGTTCTGGAAGTGTCTGTTAAAGCCTTGGGATGCAAGTTATTAATAAAACATTGTAATTTTGATCTAAACAAGGCAAAATATTCTGTCAACCAAAATACTCTTTGAAGGAGCTTCTGGATTCCATGCAGCAGCAGCTCGTTGTCCACAGGAAGGAGCTGTGCCTCTCATGAAGTCCAACAGCTGTTTTTCAGAGTTATTAAAAATAAGTTGTAGCATTCAGAGTTTTTTGCTATAATTTATATAATAAGCTCCAAGGAATTAAAAAAAAAGATTACTTTTACAACAACAGTTAAAGTAAAATACTCACTGAATGAGGCGTGAGTTTCTGTATTAGAACACAACTGCAGCAATTAATATTACAAGAGTGTCTGAGCAACAAGGGAGGCTAACTGAGGATCTCTTTATCTTTTAGTAAGACAGGGCTGGTATCTTCCAGTTGGGAGAGACAGTTTTACTTCACTCAAGGTGGAAATCTGATGAGCCAGGCAAGAGGTGACGTGGCTGGGGGACTTGTCATGGACATAGACAATTGCTCTGTGATGGCTGTGGACTGTGAGGACAGACGGTACTGTTTTCAGATCACGTCTTTCGATGGCAAAAAGTGAGTGGCCTTACACTGCTGCAAGAAATACTGGGCTCGCTAATTAAGAAAAGAACGATCTCTGCCTTTGGCCAGATGTTAGCTTGATGTATTTTGTGGTTATTTAGAAGCAAAATCTGGGATGTCTTTTTAACTGTGTAATGTCTGGATTTTTGTTTATAAGCTCTATGATGTAGCAGAGTAGTATTTCAGAATAAGATTATGGTAATCAGTTGACAATCATGTATTACTGCATTTTGTGAATACTTAAGTATTACATGGGCACAATTAGAATTTTGGTGCTTTTCAGTTGAAAGGAAGGCGTAGGTTCCTCCCTTCCCTAATTAAATGCTGACTGCACTCAGCACAAACACAATCTTCAGCCTTTCATGACTTGTTGTTCAGTGTGTAAATATGAAAAAGTAGTTTCCTTGCTGAATTTGTGAGGCATTTTAAATATACAGAATTGTCTTTTCCATTCTCCTCTTTCAGGTCTTCAATCTTACAGGCAGAAAGTAAAAAAGATTATGAAGAGGTAAGCTTCTAGGAGGGGTGCATGGAGCCCAGGGATTTTCTGCTGCACAGAAAGAATACATTCCTAACCATAGTTGCATACTGCATACTTTTTCTGTTTCTTGTTATTAATAAATTATCTTTGTTAATAACACCTTGTTTATCTTAGCGTTCCAGTTAGTCTTCTCCTTAAGAGAAAAGTTGAAAAGCCAGGAACAGGAGCAGATGGTTTTCCAGAGCAGAGAGAGAAAGCAGATTCTTCTTTTTTGCAAGAAATGAGCAAATTCCACAAAAACCAAATTGAATTTTTATAATGTGTTGAGGAAACAATGTCATCTGCAGCACAGAATAATGAAGTACAGAGAATCCTGATGAGGTTTTTTTTTTAATTCCTTAAAGTTGTGAGTTAAGTTTACTTTCTTTAAGTTTAGTTTTAGTATGACTAAAATAATTTTTCTGAGTACAATCTAGGAGTGTTAAGGTGCAGTATGCAGGTGGCAGTGAATTTAAGGACAAGCTGGGTGTACAGAATATTTGGCTCCCTGAATTTAGAAAGAAAGTAGAAAAACTGCCAACATCAGCAACTCAGGAATTCATTCAAGTTTGTTTAGAAAACATAACAAATTAATTTATTTTCTTTTTTCTTCCTCTTTTTCAGTGGATATGCACCATAAACAACATATCTAAGCAGATATATCTAAGTGAGAACCCTGAGGTAACTTTACTGAAATATATAGTTGTCAGTAATATGTTTACATTTGTATTTATATAGTAAATTCATATTGTTACAAACTTACATAAAGATTTTTACTTGCTAAATTAGGGGAATTGGCGTAATAAAAACTGTTCTATAACAAAGCATGTATCTATATATGAAGTGTGTCTTCAAGGGTTTTAGTTCACAGTTGAGGGCTGCATTTGTCAAATGAGATTTTTGTGTTTTTTCCCTGGCTACATTTGCTTGTTTTGCCAGACTTATCATTGGAACTTTTCTCTATTGCTGGCTTTTATTAACATTGGCAGTATTGTAAAGCCAGTGTGTTCACTTAAAATGAGAAAGTTACCATCAGGATTTGTGTTAGAAGAAAAATTAGAAGAAAATGCTGCGTGTTGGTGAAAATTTAAGAATGGAAGATTCCCATGAAGGGTTGAGTTTATAACTTCTGCCAACTGCATATAAATAAAACTAAAATGTGAAAGCTTATTTTGAGAAAAATGTTTTCAGTTTATTTTTTCCCATCTCTCTGCAGGAAATTGCTGCCCGTGTGAACCAGTCAGCTCTGGAAGCTGTCACTCCTTCCCCTTCCTTTCAGCAGAGGCACGAGAGCATGAGGCCAGCTGTGTAAGTGAAGCAACCAGAGGGCATCTGAACTGCACATATAAAAAGAATCCTGGATAAAGTTCCAGGGGGGAAAAAAAAAGCCAAACAAACATACAAAACTTTCTGTGTTCAGAACTAAATCTTTGACAGGCCAGAGGAAAACTTCCTGAACACACCTTTCACTGCTGAAGCACCGTTGAGCATCCATTGGTACAAGTAATCCCAGTGCCAGCAGGTGGACAGTTTGGCTGGTTCATTGTGTCTGTTTTGTTGTGTGATTTCATGATGAGATTTTTCTTCGTGTGTCCAACTCCTGGAAGCAGACCTCAGATTGTATTATACTTAATATCTGATACATGTTATATATTGATGTTAAAACAATCTGATGCAATTAATAATGGAAGTAGTAATTTTAACTGAAATTTGACTAGGTACATGTATTTGTTTACTATACCCTGATCTTCAGGTTTTTAGGTTTTGTTTTACATCTAAGTTCTGGAATATTGTATTGGTGTCGCCTGTGGTTTAATTTATTATCAACCAACCTGAACTCACATACCCTAATTTTGCCCTTTTGGTTTTGTTGTAGACAATCCCGTCCTCCTGCAGCTCGTACCAGCAGTACAGGGTCACTGGGATCTGACTCAGCAGCTCTCTCAGCACTTTCCTTGGATTCCCTTGTTGCCCCTGACACTCCCATCCAATTTGACATAATATCTCCAGTCAGTGAAGATCTGCCTGGCCAAGCAAAATCTTCAGGGCAATCGGGCAGGTAGGAAATGGAGAGAGAAGGAAAAAACCTCTAAAGTTAATGTTACTAATTCAAAACCAAACAAACAAGAAAACCACGTTTAAGATGCAGCTCCAGCACACACATTGCCTTTTCCCTGACTGATGTCACAAATTTTGCAGTGGCCATGAAACAAAACAATTTGTTTAACTGTTAAGTGGAATTGTAAAAAAAGGCTTAATTACATCACTAGAGTCAAGGTGTAGTTTTCTATTTTGCAGCAGCTTTTCTTGCTTTGACAGCCAATGCTTTTATTTATTGATTTATTTTAAATTTTTGGTTTCACAAAGTATTTTCCTTTCCTATTGCTTGCTCACCCAGCAGCTTGGGTTATTTCCTCTTGGAAAATCAAGAGAAATTTGGTAGCCCTGCCTCCAGGTGATGATGGCATACGATGACACTCCTCTTAAGCTGAAAGGTGAGTGAAAATGATCTAGGCTTCTAGAGTAATTTCACAGACAAATTAAAATCATCTAAGAGTTCATCCCAAAATATAAAAACATTTTCTCCTACTTATTATATTTGAGTGGGAGATGTACTAAAACCCAAAGACCTGTAAATCATCACTGCATTTCTAGAGCTGTATCTCTAGAATTCAGACATTAAGAAGATGTATTTTCAGATTCAGCTGCTCTTAAGAACAACAAAAACAGCCAAAGAGATTAAAACAAATTTATGTGACTCTTGTCACAAAAATGTGTTATATCCCCCTGCCTTCTAGGAAAATACTTGCATTTCAAATTGCATCTCGCAGATGTAAGAGGTAAAATTTTACATACACAACTATTTTTTCTTTTTTTTGACAGTTTTCTTTTTGTTGTTGTTTGGTATAGCATGATAAGCAGGTGGCCAACTAGATCCTTCAGAGCATACTGATCTAAAATAGACTTGAACTGTATTGCAGGAAGTGGAAAGTTTAAGACTTAGCTGAATTCCTGTGGTAGCCTGGTCTAGCTCAGCTGGTCAGAGCAGGGTGCCAGTAACACCGAGGCTGTGGATTCAATCCCTGTATGGGCCACTCACTGGAGAGCTGGACTCAATGATCCTTGGGGGTCCCTTCCAACTCAGAATATTCTGTGATGTCATCAGTTCTAATTCTAGTCCTGAAAATAATACTTTTCATAGCAGAAATGATAGAGTTGAGCTCAGTATTTTCAATTAACCATCACCTTCAATAAAGAACTGCAGTGTTTGTTCAGATAGGTAACGTGTTTGTTGTTAAAAAAGAAGTACTTTCCTTGGTTTCTGATACTGATGACATATTTAAATTTTATTTCTGCCTTTTGAGAGATCCTGTGAGATTTTGCATTTACTGTTCAGTTTAATATTAAATGACAAGAAAAGTCTGAGCAGTAGAAGATGCTAGTAGAAAGAATTCGCTTTTACTGTAATTACACAGGTCAGCATTTAATGGGATGGTTCTCGATTGAGTCCATGTTATCCAAACATTGTAGCAATGCCATCTTGATTTCAGAGTTTGATCCAGAAAAATTTTATTACTTTAAACCAGACATCTCTTACTTAAAAGATTTTGGTAATTGGTGAAATAAAACTGGCAGTCAGTATGATGGGTAACTGAACAATTTTTTTTCTCATAGTTCTGAAATTTGCTTTTAGAACACTATCAAGGTGACACTTTCACTAATCCCATAAAAAACCTAATTTGAAGCATTTGAACTCTTGCCAATAGCTTTTCAGCTGCTACCAGTTAGCCAAAGAGAAAGGGTGATTTCCTCTACACATTTGAAACAAAATTTCCCCATTTCCTCTGCTCATTCCTTTATTGTTTTAGAAAAATGCAGACTTGGAAGCCTAGAGTATTTTCACTTTTCTTTGTAACTGATAGTAATTCTGTCTTTGAGAGCCAGAAATAGCCACATTTCTCTTGACCCTCTAGGAGTAAAATCCCAGTGATGTTTTGAGAAAGCTGCATTTGAAACAAACCCAGGGGCTTCTCTTGAGTAAGTAATTCAGCACCTTGAGGTGATGAGAAGTGAGTGCTCCTGTGGAGTACTGAAAGGGCCTGGGTTTTGGCTCTGCTTCCTGAAGCTGTTCTGTGAAATTTCATCCCCTAAAACTACACCTTTTTAAACATAGCGAAGTTTTGGGTTGGGCTTAATTCAAATATTAAAAAAAAAAAAAGTGAACAAAACTTTCTATGACAGCAATAGAACGATAATATCTGGTATTTTTCCCATAATGTGGGCCCTCAAATACAGCAATTTGTCTCACTCCTGATGAAATTGCTTTTCCTTATGATTCATGACACATTATTCCTCCAGATTAAAGTTTGTGAACTCATTACATGTTGGTATGTGACACAGCATGAGACTACTGCTCTGTCCATGAATGGTTCCTGTAATCTGACTCCTGCTGTAATGTTTTCGTTTTTTAATAGACGCACAAATCCTTTTGGTGAATCTGGAGGCTCAAAACCTGAAACAGAAGGTAAAACAGAAATTTGATTTCAATGCAGACTAAAAATAAATTATGAAAATTGTAGTTCTGTTTTCATGTCTAGCTTCTCTCTTCTAATTTGACACCAGTTTTAAAATGCTTAATTACGTTGCAAGGTATTTGATAAGTCAAATTAAATCAGACTGCTGTCTGAAAATCTGCTGTAAAAATGATTCAGTGCATCTTTTGTATTCATAAACCAATTGAAAAGATGTGTGACATGCTGTGTAGTAACTGCACCTCTAATTGTCAAGTAGGAGCAATTTCTTTCCAAGTTAGAAGGACTTCGAAATTTTCCTGACTGCAGTCCACCTTTGATTTTGAATGGGAAACCCAAAATGGAGTTTGGTTTTTTCAATACTTTTCTTTTTTCTTAGATTCAATTCTTCATCAGTTATTTATAGTAAGATTTCTTGGCTCTATGGAAGTGAAGTCTGATGAAAGCCCAGATGTTGTTTATGAAACAATGCGTCAAATACTCGCCGCTCGCGCCATCCATAACGTTTTCAGGATGACAGAATCACACCTGTTAGTCACTTGTGACTGTTTAAAGTAAGTTTGCTTCCTGACTTCTACTGATGTTTATTTACAGAATGATCTTCTTTCACTTTGGTAAAATTTACTTTCTGGTTTGTCTTTAAAAACAAATTTTTAGGTTAATTGATCCACAGACACAAGTTACAAGACTACGAGTAAGTAACCTTCCATTTTAAGATAAATACCCAGCAATGTAATTCTTTTACTTTAAAAATATTATTGTTAGATGTTAGCAAAAATCCCTGATAGCATTAGATTTCCAGCCAAATTTCCAGTGCAATTAGGAGAGCAATGCAGACATTTGGAAACACTTGCAAATCAGGTTTAGGGGAGTGATTTCAATAGGTCAAATTTGCTTTTGAGGCTCCCTTCCCCCTATGATCTGAGAGGGTAAAATAGTAAAGAGAGAACATTAATTATGGAGTCACTAGTTCTGAAGTAGTTCAGTCAGTAGTTCTGAAGTCTAAGAGGGTTTCTTGGCTGTTTGGTTTCTCTGTTTTGTTTTGGGGTTTTGTTTTTAATGCATAATTGCCTTGAGGGTGTTGAATGGTTTCTGGTTTGATTTCTTGTTTTTCTACTTCTTTATAAAAAATGCACTTGAAAGGAGTAAGTGGAATTCATGTTAGGATATCAAATGAGGCCAGCCTAATTCTTCAGTAATAGCAGTCTTAATTCTTCATATTTCAAAACTATTCCCTCTTTCCCTTTTCATGCACAATTTATGGTCTGTCATTTAATGTCTTTGTGTTTTTAAAAACATTCAGTTTTTTGGAAGCTCTGAATTGCTTTCCTTTTCATAAAAGGAAATCTTGAGCATGGAAAAATACCTTGATATTTAAAGTTTGACATTAGGTTCAAAAATGCTCCAAACCTGTAACCTTTTACAGGTGAGATACATCAACTGAGGGAATGTCCCATATGCTAAATGCAAACAGCTAATCTTAGGAAAAACTCATTCTGTCAGTTTATAGCAGCTCTAGTAGGGGCTCTCAGAATTTAAGAATTTATCGTTGGGTAAGTCTTAAAAAGATAATTTGAGGTCCAACCTCTTTTAGGAAAAAGAATGCAAAACAGTTTTCTTGTAACAAACTAATGAGGGTATGTGATTTGTATGGGTTGGGGTATTTTTTCTTGCTTATATAATTAGGAGAGCTGAGCTAATTGCAGTAAAGGTGTTTGAGTAGTGCCTTAACATGGAACTAAACATTGAAAGCTTAGTCACAAATGTAACTATAATGAATGATTAAAACAAAATAAAAAAGGACTGCATCCACATTTAGGAAGGTGATTGACTCACACTGCAGACGTGATCCCTTTTTCTTACATGGACTGTGTTTTTTGACATTTGCTTGTCTTTGGAATAATTTAGTCCTTGCTGTCTAATCTGTTTGTGTTTCGTAATTACATTTGGTCAGGTAACTTCTTGTGCTGTGGTTGTGCATTAATTAATGTACAATATATTGAAACCTCGTGTAGAGAATATTTGGAATCAGTTTTAATGTCTCCATATTTGATCCTTTTGGCAGTTTCCTTTGCCCAATGTAGTTCTGTATGCTACACACCAGGAGAACAAGCGCCTGTTTGGATTTGTGCTTAGAACCTCAGGAGGGAGAGTGGAGAGCCACCAGACTTCCATCTGCTATATCTTTGAATCCAATAATGAAGGGGAAAAGGTATTGGTGATGGTTGACTTGTATCAGTTGTGAATCTGGAATCCAAGATGCTAGATCCAGTCAAGCTGTCTAAGGTTTTTTTTATGTACTGAAAAAGTTGAACCTGTCAGTTTAAGTACCTGCAAGTGCTTTAATATGCTGTTATATCTAATTCTGATGCTTAAATTTAGAGCATGAGAATATATCTAATTCTGATGCATAAATTTAAAGGCATTTTTAATTATTTCCTATCTGTTTTGTGTTTAGATTTGTGACTCTGTTGGACTGGCCAAACAGATAGCTTTTCATGCAGAACTGGTAAGAATTTTTGGGGCAAGGGATACTTGGGAATGGAAGGAAGGGGATATATTTAATATGGGTAATAGCTTGTACCCTGAAAGATGCTTGTACATGCAGTAATACTGTTGTGTATTTTCAGGGATTTTTTTCCTAGAATTTAAATTCAAATGAAAAGACTGTCCAATATTTACCGTAGAACAATATTCAATATAGGATTCATTTTGCTACTTTTAACAACCATACCAGTCCTTTAAAAGCAGAATAATCAAAACAGTGATGTCACAGTCTTGAGCAAGCTCATATCAATCAATAGTGTAGCAGACATCTCAGGCTGTTGTTACTGACTTTATTTACATTTTTGCCCTTTAGGATCGAAAAGCTTCAGAGAAGCAGAAAGAAATAGATAGAGTCAAAGAGAAACAGCAAAAAGAACTGAATAAACAAAAGCAAATTGAGAAGGTACCTTTCATCATTATTTCTTAATATTAGGTTTTTTCTACTTACTTTCTCTTGCAGTTTTGTCCAAAGCTGTTCACTGATAGTATTGATAGATCATTAGGAATCATAATAATGGTATCTTGTGTCAGTTGCAGATGGCTTAAAGGGTAATACTCTCTTTCTGATTTCCCAACCCCCCTTCCCAACTTAGGACTTGGAGGAGCAGAGCCGGTTGATAGCAGCTTCCAGCAGATCCAACCAGAGCAGTGCAGAAGGACAATTTGTAGTCCTTAGCAGCAGCCAGTCAGAAGACAGTGATTTAGGAGAAGATGGAAAGAAGAAGAGAGAATCTGAAGCCTAAGGTTGCCTGCTTCATTAAAATGGGAATCATGGATATATCTGGTGAAATGGCACAAGTTCTTCAAGAGGTTCAGTGTAGGTGGAGGGTCTGTCGTGTTACAGAAATGACATTACAATATATAGACCCTATTATGCCTTGATTTTTCTTTCTCAGTTAAGTGATTTCCATTTCCTGTCAGTATAATTTCTCTTGTATGCCAGATGAAGCGTGGTGATGCTGCCATGTTTATGACAAATGTATGTTTTCTCAAGGCTTCTGTGCAGTATGGGAAAAAATGTGGGGTTTTTCCCCACTTCCCTCTGTGCAATTGAACGCTTTGGAAGCAAAACTGAAAACTCATTGGGCTTCAGCAGTAACACTGAAATTCATTCTTTACACTGCACTATGGAGAACACCTTGCTGGAAACAAAAGTGGATGTCCAAATAAGACAGTGCTAAGCTTTACCCAATTTGTTGTACATACCTGTTCTTAGATTTAGAAAGAAGGATCCTCATTAACATCAGTGAGATGTGCAATAGTTCTAAACAGAAGGATCTTTTTTGNTTTTTTTTTTTTTTTTTTTGTGTGAAGACAATGCCAAGAAACTTCTTTCAACAGGAGAAAAAGATACTGTCAGACCTAAATAAGAGCTGATGAGATGCAGTTGAACTTTGCTGCATGAGGAAAAGCATTCCTCATCAAATTATAAAAGTAATGTATATAGCCTTGTAGCACAAGTGCCATGTTCTTGGTTTTTCCCCAGTACTTGGAATAAAAAGCTGTAAACCTTCAAGTTCATTTTTATAAAACATGCTTAGAGTTGCAGGAACATCTTGAATTCCATCATATGAAAAATCTTCTGCATATGTAAACGCCTTGCTGCCAGTACGCTACATCTACTGAAAATGAGTTGAGGCTCTTTAGTCTTTTTATAGAAAAAGATTTTGCAAACAGAATTTACTGGTTCTGGAGTAAGAGACAATACTAATCCTACATCCTAGAGTCAGTCCTGGAAAGCATTTTTCAAAGTGATGTCTGTTTACAGCTTGTAATCTGCACTCCATATTCCATACCCTGTGTAATATTTATTTTGTATAGTATTAGATGTGCATTCACCGTTTGATCCAGAAGAGAAATCTTGTTTGAAGAGAAATATTTATTTTTGCACTAATTACTATAAATATTAAAATCCAGTGGAGCAGAAGGTAGCTCTCCAATAGTGGCATGAAAATTACAGGATATGTAGAGAGAAAAGAATATACTTATATTCCAGGTTATAATATAACGGTTATGAGTGATTTACAGTTCATTGCAGGGCATTTCTGGTGTTCAGGAATGGAAGCAATTTTCAGAGTATCTCCTCAGCAGCTGGTGATGGCCCAGCCCTTCTTAGCTGGAGTTGCTCAGTGCTGATAAAGTAAGTGAGGAATCTCAGGTCGTGTCTGGTGGACGTCTGTAGGTGGACAGAGGGCTCTTCTGGCTCATGGGAGTGCCCTGCATTGGCCAAAGCTGGCAGCCTCCTCCTGCCCTTGGTGCCGCAGATGGGACTGTGTGCAGGAGTTGGTGGCCTCAGCTGCTGTGACAGGAGAGAAGGGGAGCGGCGCCTGCCCTCGCAGCCCCGGGCGCACCAGCAGAGGCAGCTGGAGCTGCAGCAGCTCTGGGCAGAGGTCATAGCCCAGGCAGGGGTTTGGGCAGCCACCAAAGGGCCCTGCCTTGAAAAAGGAGGGGGAGGCTGAGGAGCAGAGAGCCCCCAGCTTCTCTGCCTGAGTTAGTTATCAGGTGCTGTTCCAGTGCATTTTTCACCCCCAGAGTAGCCAGTCACTTGTAGAAATACCTGCTTTTGCTGTTGCCCAGTTAGGTCAAATAGTACTGCCCTGTGGACAGATTCGGCTGGCACACTGCCACATGGACCACACCAACCGGGGGCTTCTTTCAAAAGACAGTGGCATTTTTATTTCATATCTAGGCCTCCATTCTCAGCTCCCATTTTTAAGAGACTATTTCTACTCTTGCTACCAAAAATGTACAGAGAGGCACCAAATCCAATTTTTTCCCTTTTTGTGTTTAAATTGAGGCTTACAGAGAGTGGTAAGGCAGACAGTTTATCTCTGCAAATTGTTCCAGTTCATGTTCATTTATTTGTGTTTCTTTTTATTTACTGATATTTCTGTTTTCTATTAATATCACAGTGTAGCTCAAAATTACTGTGTCTTGTATCTTTCTCAAGTATTTACTGAGGCTGAAGCAGGTTTGAAACAGCACAGGGAGCCTATGAAATCAGTGATCTTCATCTAGATTCTAGTGTCTAGAATCCAGTCCTCAGCTTGTCAGAGAAGGACTGATTGTGTTAAACACTGGAGCTGCAGTAGGCCAGGCTCCGTGGGGAAGACATATCATAGACAAGCATCTCATGAAAAAGTATTTCTGATCTGTAGCCTGTTTTGCATTAGCCTTATTGAAGAAATGTCAGAAAATGGAATTACTGTATTTTTCTCTAAAACTACCATTACTCTTAGAGATAGAAATCTGCAAAGATGAGGAATAATAAAGTTGGCAGGTGAACTTACTGTCATATGGGATCTTTCGGATTTAGCAATAAATACTGGAATTACTCAATTTGCTTTTCAGGCTTTTCATATATGCCATAAAATGTAGCTTTCTTAAACAGTAGGAGTGAAGTACATTTCACTTATGTTGGATGATTCTCATCTTAACCACTATAAGAATGATACGCATGAACAAAATGTAGGGGTTGGGTTTTTTTTGCTTATTTAGGGGAATTTCACTGGTGGAAAATGAGCAAGAAGATATAAAAGCATCTGGGATAATGATGAAAGCTGCAAGAGCAAAGGGCATGTCAGCAGAGCTGGCAAGTCAGACAGGAATGGTGATTGAGTTAGCAGGGGGGTGAGAATTACTGAGCTTTTCCCAAGGGGGGGAGGGTCCCAGAGGTTGTAATTAGAACTATCTCAAGGCAAAAATAGCTGCTGAGGTTTTATCCATGCCCTTCTTCCCAAAAGGAAAAGCTATTTGGTACGTTTTTTCCTAGAAGGTTTAGAACTGCTTCATTAGAAAACAGCTTCATTGAAAAAAAATCAGAATGCTTGGTATTTTCCTTGTTAGTGGGAACACCTCATGGTCTGCTGAGAACTGCTGTGGTAGGATTTCACCACCTGAGTATTTTATTACTGTAACTAAATTACTAGTTGGTTTCCTCTCCTAAATTACAGGAGATTGAATATACCCTCCTGTTTATTATTTCTTACTCCCTTTTATTCACAAACTGATCTTTCAAGCACTTTCAGCTGAAGCTGTAGTTTGCTTCATGTGCATCTTCTATTATTTCAGTCACTCCTGAAAATGTTCTTTTAAGTCCATGATTTTGAAGTGACTTCATGTAGGTACTGATTAGGCAGTGTTGTTCAGGACTAACTTGTTGTGTTGCTAAGTGCAGCCTCATAATTACTGCCACACTTGTATCCCTTAGGTAACAGGATATGAAGCTTGTTACACTGTGCAGATTTACACACTCCAGACCAAGCCAGTCTTGCTGTCAGTTGTTTCAAGCTACATACATTATGTATGTAATGGCATGAATATACAAATATATCAGGTGTGCTTATGGGTATGCATTTTATTGCATTACAGATGATAGCTGGCACTGCTCTGTGGCACTGCCAGATTTGGCCAAGTCTGAACCAGAGGACAAGGTCAAAATCATGTACCACTTAAACATATCTAACTGGGTATGATCAGGTAGTGGAAAGTCATTTGAATGTCAGTCTTACTTCCTTAATCTGTTTGAGTTGGAAATTGTATCAAGACAATTTATTGTCTAACAGTAAAGAAATATTTCAGAGTTAAGAAACATTTCTGTTCTAGAGGGTTGTCAGATTTCTTCTTTATATGGATGTAAACCCAGAGCTGAAAATTGTGAAACAGCTGAAGTTACTTATGAAGCTGTAATTGATGTACATGGATATAAAGAAATAAATTTGACTGTTTAAGGTATATTCTGTCTGTGTTTAAGGTAAATTCTTATTCATTAGTTGCACAGCATTTGGGACAAGCTAATCTCTTACTATTTAGAAAATAGCTCACCTAGGGAAAGAAAACTGCCACTGCTTAGTGAATTTAGTAGACATTTGTCTAGTGTAACAGCAAAAGCTGATACGTTATATTCTTTCTCTTGCTCTGTATTACAAAAGTTCTTGCAACTTAATTAGTCCCCAAGGCTTTCTGTTTTAATTAAGCACTAAGTTGACTTTTTTTTCCCCTGCCACAATGGTATCTAAGTTGTCATGACAACAGTAAGTCAGTGTGTCATTGTGAATGCACTTGTATTCCTAATGAAGTTTATATTGCAAGCTGAGGATTTTGTACAATCTTTCTGGTCATTTTTATAATTGAGTGGAGTGGTCAAATTCTTATGATGGTGTTCTGGATTGGTCCTGTTCTGGTGAAGTGTAAGTGATTTTTGCAATGTTTGAGACTGACTTGCAAATTTTCCCTGAACAGCTGTATTAAAAACCACCAATGGCATATTTATGTCAACTCTGATTGTTGTGTCTTAATCTTGGAAACGTGGATAGTAATCCTATTGTGCCAGGGCTCCCGTCAGCATTTTGTGTATTAAATAAAAGCTTAACTATACTAACTTTCTGGGTGGGGCTTGTACTGATGAAAAAGCCTCCTGCATTCTTCATCATACTGACTTTCAGGAAGTACTGTTATTGGTGACACAATGTGTTCGCTTCCATTGAACAAAGTTCTGACATGCAGTTCTAGCCCTCTGTTGTCAAGAGTAGCTCAGTTCTCTTAATTTTTATAGTAGTAGCCAGATAACCTCAGAAGAAGTTGTTACACTTGGGAATGCTGGTAAGTTATTTTTGCAACAATCAGAGACTGAAGGTGAGCAGGAGCTGTGGCAGCTGGCTGGGCAGGGCCCGCGGTGGGGCAGTGGCACAGGGCAGTGAGGGCTCTGTGGAACAAGCTGAGTGCAGAGGCTCTACCAGCACAACCACCACCGTGGGCACTGGACATATCTTCACAGGGTGAGTTAGTTTACTATGTGATAAACACCATGTAAAAAACCATGGGCCATAACCACATTATGGTTGAATTTGTATTTTATAAGGTTTCTAGATTTTTCTGGGGAAAAGCAAACTCTTGAATTCTGTAACTTCTGTGATAAAGATGCATGTATAACTAGAAAAAAATCTATGCTTACTTGACTATGAAGGAATAAATACTACTAATGCCAAATGTGTTGATGAACTTTTTTTCTAAAATAGGGACTGACATGTGCAGTATTTTTAGAAGGAACAGGCATGCTGTAGGTCTTTCTAAGACTTCTGTAAGACTTCCTACAATGACAGGGCTCCAAAAGTTTAAGCTCCACTCTATAGAGAGAAACTCCAAAAATTGCAAGCATGGCTTTGGACATGGCTTTTGCCACCTTGTTGAAACACTGGTATGTCACAGGAGGTGCTGTGAGAAGCAGAGATTTTTCAAGCTTAATCCCATTTCATTGCCTAGAATGGGGCATTGTATTATTGGGTGGAAAAAAAACCTACTTAAGCTGCTCTTCAGAACTTCACTGTAGGTCTGCACAAATAAAAACTACTTCTTGTCAAAAAGAAGGGAGGAAAGTACAAGAGAAAAAAGAACTACGTCCCATCCTGGTTTTAGTCAAATCCCTGAACCTTTAACTAAACCCTGAGTTTAGGCCTGGAACAGGGTAGTGCTATCTGATACGACAGGCTTTAACTTAGCCATAACACAAGGCTTGCAGCCCTGTATTTTACATTTCCTTAACTTGTCACGCTGGGCACTTAAAATACTGTTGCCGTAACTTCCAGATAGGTCATAGTCCAGGAGAGCCATAGAATGGGATCACAATACTTACTTTTTGAGGTTCTCGCCATTTTCTTCAGGGGGTGAAGGGAGAACGTTGGTATTCCTTAATATACAGAGGAGAGAAAGTCCCAAAAGAAAAAAGCACAAGTCTCATCCACATTAACATTCGCTTCAAAGTACAGGACTAATACTTATGCACAGTTGAGGTTGTAGATCCCTGTGAAGTTTTCCTGCCCATAAAGATCATATTCCTTGTACAGTATGTAGTCTTTCAAGCAGTTTGGCAGTGGAAGGAAGGTCATGAAGACAGGACAGCGGAGACGCAGCCGGCCCATGCATGCCCGGATCTTCAGACGGCAAAGGTGCTTCAGAGAGCGAGGATTTGCTAGAAAGGAGAAGCAAATTTAAAATGCTACCAAACCAAAAAGGTCCCAATGCCAAAACACCTTGTTTTCATTAAAAATGCAAGCAGATACTTACTTAAAATGAAATGGATGTCTGGCCAGAGTTCCTGTTCTTTGAGAACTGCTTCGAGCTTCCAGCAGATCTTAACATGATCAACATAATCTAACATGACTCGCACCACCTTCCCAGACACGTGCTTCAGCCAGGACAAGGTTATCACTTCACAGAACTGATAAAAACAAAACGTTGAGTAGGGTAATATTCAATACTGCAGTAAATGACTTCTGTCCCTGAGGACTAAAACAACTAACTTGAGCAGGATTTTAGAGGTTGCCACAGCTTGCATCAGCCTCTCTACTAGAATCTAAAAATCTGAGAGATGGTTATTTTGTACTAGATCCAAAAATAAACGTAAGTAGCTGTATATTTGGGAGCTTGATGCTTAAAAAGAAGTGTTACCTCTCCAAGTGGAACTGAGACTTGTGTCCCAGGTGCTTAATAGGGGGATCCACCAGCCCAGTGCATGCATCATTCCCATATCTTTAGGTTAAGGAAGGGTTTATTAGGTTCAAATGGACTTTACAATCTGCAAAACAATGACACTGATGAGTGTCTCTAGGAACCTCTTTTGGTTTGCTAATTTCTGCTCAGTGTTTATCCCACCAGCTCCAGGGGTCCTTTCAACAGCTTTCCAGTGTTGGTGTTCTGGTACAGGACAATGCAGAGAGCCAGCCTGCCAATCTTTGCTTTCTCAGCATGGACAAGACTGCCCCGGAGAGCCAATTCCATAATGATCATTAGCATAGCATCAGCTGTATTTTCTCAATTCAAAATTACTGTTTGCAATCATTTGCTGTCATGAAACAAGCTTCATAGCAACATCTTAAGCTGCACCAGGTGAAGTTTAGGTTAGACATGAGGAAAAAATTCTTCACCGAGTGATTGGGCACTGGATTCATCTGCCCAGGGGGTGGAGTCACCATACCTGGACGTATTTAAAAAAAGATTGGACGTGGCACTCAGTGCCATGGTTTAGTTGATGAGGAGGTATTAGGTCATAGGTTGGACTTGATGATCTCAAAGGTCTATTCCAACATAGTTCATTCTGTGATTCTGTGATCTACGCAATTTTAAAGCCTTGTCTATTCCTCTCTTTATGTGTCAACTGTCTTCAAAACTTCCTTTTCTGACCGTGCATTATGTGCCTTTCCGTTTAGTTGTAGGAAGGCCGGTGGTGGTAGGACAGCACGCGAAGCCCTGTGACACACTTACCATGGTGTCCTTGATAACGGTGGAGGTCCAGCCGTCGGTCACGTACTGGGAGTGGGCCCCGTTGCCCCGGGGGCAGTCGAAGCAGCGCTGCACGTCGTAGCCGTAGTTGAGCAGCATCCTCAGCATGACCTCGTCTTTGAGGGCGTACTGCAGCGCTGAGGGGAAATGCGTGGTGTTCACACGGCAGAAGTAGTTGACGTTGGCCCCGTGGCGGAGCAGCAGATTGATTAACTCGTAGTTGCCCATTCTCAAGGCTATTTGGAGGCAGTTGATGGGATCCTGGTTTGCCAGGGCTCCGGCGTTCAGCAGCAGCTGTGTTGAGCAGATATCCCCGTTGGAAACAGCGAAGTACAGGGCTGATTTCCGGTGGTCGTCATAGCCTTTGCGAACTCTCTGGGACAGCATAAAATTGGCATCAAAGCCAGACTGGAGGAGAAACTCAAGGCACTGAGGATGTGCTCCTGCTGCTGCTGAGTGAACTGGACTTATCCCACTTTCTTTAATGGCAGCAAAATCAGTCACTGGAACTAAATATTTTAGTGCTCTGAAAAATTAAAACCAGAAGCATCTCAGAATCTTAAACACTTTGGTTCACCTAACTCATCTCCAAATTTCTCTGTGTTGTTGAGCTTCAGAATTCATCATGACTGTTAGCATAGTCGTAATATACCAAATCAGTACCATAGCATGCATTGACTTGAATTGCTAATGATGAAATTGTTAGCCAGGAGTGGATACCAACTTTACACCTACTACACATAAAATATTATTATATTATACTATTATTCATGAACAACCCATTCCTTGCTACAGGAATTAATGATTCCTTCTCAATAGAAGTTTTTCCTGAATGTTGAAAACACAGTGTTATTGCTTAACCTATAGGGATCAGAGAATTAATAGAATATATATTATAGCATGAATACATATAATCTATAATGTAATAGATACATCTAAGTTTAAATATAACAATATATAGAAAATATTAATACAGAAATTAAGAATCCTCAGATGCTTGTTTCTCGTTTGTTAGTTGTGATTTTAGCATAAATATCTTCCAGAAGTCTTACTCTCTTTAAAATAGGGATAACCCTTACTCTCTAAGTATTTGTCTATTCAGTGCATTCACCACTCACATTTCTGTGATGGGGTGGAGATGAGACATTGACCCAAAGAGAGTGAGGATGTCCCAAGAACCTCAGCATCAGATTGGACAGTGTCGCTCTTTGTGATAAAGGGGGAAATACTCTAAGGATTAAGATGTACATCCTAAAATCATGAAGATTTTATCCGGACAGGTCTCTGACATTCAGACACAGAACAGTCATATTTACACAGTCAAAAATAATTCCTTGTACAAAACAACAGATTTGCTGCCTGCTTTGAATAAAGTAAAATTAGTAAAATTAATATTTCTGGTGTCACTGTTACTTGGTTTTTAAGTGTATTAACTTACAGAAAGTGTCCTCTATATGCAGCTCTGTGGATTGGCAAATGACCCGAGTGCTTTGGTACATTGGCATCAGCCCCATATTCTAGCAAAAGACTCACAGAATCTGGATTTCCTCCTCCTGCTGCTTCAAACAATATAGAAGCACAATCCATTGCCTGTGAAAGAACATCTGCACCTGGGAAGAAGCAGCAAGGATTTTCACAGTAGTCACTGTAAATATCCAGCTGTAATTAATATCTTCAACCCCCCAGTGATATGGTATTTTGAATTCTATTCTTCACCAAATAGAACCAGTGTGGGCATAAACCTTCATGTTGGATCCTTGATTTTACATATGTTTATGTAATCCTGGGAACAAGAAGGTCCAAATTGCTTTGAACACAGTAAGAATTGTTCCTAGAACTGGGCCAGAAAAGGGCTTGGTTCTTATTCATCAAAACAATTGCTTCTGGCTTACATACAATACATTTCAATTCTTTTCGTCTACAAAAAACAAACATGTTAACTGTAAATGTGAGAGAACCCAGTATCCAAACAGTTCATGCAATCCAGTTCCAGCGCTGCTGAACCATCATGTAAAATTCCCCACAATAAATGTCTTCTCAGGCATGCCCTGAGGTGACCTGTCTATGTGAGAAAATGATAGTGCATTTAAAAAACAATTACAAGTACTCACTAAAATATTAATATATTATACAAATTGATATTTATCAGGCCTTCACTACATCAGAACAACCCTCAGTGCAGATGGCATTTAATTTTCTCTAGTCAGGTGAGTTACTTCTTCTGCTGTTTTTGAAGGTGTATCTGAAACCTTCTCTTGCTATAAGCTCCCATGTAATAAAGTCTCACCTTTTTGCAGTAAGAGCTCCATAATTTCTGTATGTCCCATCTGTGCAGCCAGTGCTAGTGGTGTGAGCCCATATCCACTGCGGGGGTCAGGATCTGCTCCAGAATCCAGGAGAAGCTGTACCAGATCCTTCCTGCCCAGTCTGGCTGCCTCATGCAGAGCAGTTCTCTCATGGACACAGCGCAAATTCACTCTGGCACCAGATCGTAGCAACAAGGAGGCAATGTCATAGGAATCAAGTTTAATTGCTGTAGGACAACAAGCAAGGAATCAGACAGGATGTTATTCACTGCTATTCTGTGCACTATGGCTGCTGTTATGTGGCAGCCCAGGAAAGCTGTTCCTGGCAGTGCTGTTTATACAATGAGAAATGTCATTCTTCATTGAAAGGTTTAATTCATTAACAAGTCTGTCCTTTGCTTCCAGGACAGCACTAAGTATACAAATTAATCATTTCAAGGTAATCTCTTCTTCTCTCTGGAGATACTTTCTCTGTTGCATTTGGTAATGCAACAGAACACAGCTCTCCCTGCCACTAGATGGAGACCATGTCCAGGGCCTTGGTGCTCAGGAGCTGCCACGAGAGCTCTATTTAATCTCCATAAGCAGTTACCATAATGTGAAATAAAGCTTATAATGACTGTTTCATATTCCTTCTTAGCTTAATAAGCCTGAACTCTTAAGTCAGTGAGGATCTTAAAAGAGAAATTTGGATTAGCTCCAGTGGATGGAATGATTAGGCAACACCCTGCCCTCCTCCTCTCTTTGATCTTCCAGGCTGTGCAGGGTAGAGTGTCCTTCAGCAGGACAGATTAGGCTGAGCAGCTTCACGTGCCACAGCTGCTTGAACACCAGTGACAGCATTCTGTGATAGAAACTGTGATGTCCCATTATCTGTAACCTACACAGCTGCTTTAGATAAATCCTGTGCATCCCCTTCTTGGGGGATGGTGCATTTTAATGTTGTGCACTTCAAAAGTATCTAGGAGTTCCCTACCTTTTTTTTAAACAGATGGCCCTGACTTGAAGCTGCAGCCGTTTCACAAGGATGGACTGAGGGTCCCACAGATGACTGGTAGGCTTTTTTCTCCCCCTTTAACAATAGTTTTGGAAAAGAAACCACCCTCCCAAATACAGAAAAATGTATGGGATCATCCAAGAAACTTAAGAGTGCTCCTTTAGAATTTAGATAATGACAAAACACTTTCCTTTTTTCGGTTAGATTCAGTAAGAATGAAAGCATTACAGCCCAGACTGAGGGGAGCAAAGGAAATGAACACAGAACTCTTCTGAAAAACATTTTGGCAAAATATGGCTCTTTACAAATCAAGAATTACAGTTCTTGTGCATGATCAAATTAAAGAGGCATTCACACAAAGAGTGTGGGTATGAGAGTATACTATGACTATACTAGGGATGGGGCCTTATTCCTAAACTACAAAATATTAAAGAGAAGTGAACAGAGAATGTCAGCCTGTCTTCTTCACTTCTCATCCTTGGACTAATGCCAGCAATGTCTAAATAGGGACAAATACTGCTTTGCACTACATATTGCACATACATGAGGCTGGCTGGCTACAATTTTTGAAAATCAAAGCAAATTACCATGGGTTTTGGAGAAAGGGAGGCTGATGGAATGAAGGAGATACCATGTGGACAGAGAATATGAATGTTTTATGCCTGCAGACATGAAGGGCAGTGATTGCATGAAGAAGCACAAGGACTTGTTACCAGGCACCACTGGAGAAATCATGCCAAGGAAATCAGAGAATGACACTCTGCACTTCATTGAGAAAGCTAATTATCATCTGAGAAAAACAGACAGGGACAGACACATTCAATGCTGAGATTAACAATTTTTTTTCTCCCTACAGCAAAATATTTTAGGCTTTGAAGTCAAATATGTTGCATTGAAACCTAGAATGTGTAACTATATTCTCACCTCATTCCCTCACCTCTCCACCCCTAAAAACAGTATTCACCTATAACTAAAGGAGAATCTCCCTCTTCATTTTTAACATTGGGATTGCAGCCATTGAGCAGGAGAAAGTGGACATTGTCCACAAAACAATTTCTTACTGCCACCAAGAGAGGTGTTTCTCCTTTCAGAGTGGTCTGTTCCCATGTAATGTTACGGGAGGCTGAAATACAGAAAAGCAGAACACATTTGAAGTTGGATGATTCATCCAACTTTACTTGGTAAAACTTCTTGGTGGAAAACTAGAAGGACTTTGTACCTTTTAAAGTTATTTCAAGGATGTTCTTATTTAGCTGTGCTGCAGCTTCATGCACAGGAAGCCAGCCTTGCTGATCTGCTTCTTCAAAAGCAGAACTGTGCCTCACCAACTTCTTCAAGGCCTCCTCTTGGCCTGTTATAGTTTAACGCAGACACATATTCCATTACTCATCATAAGACAAAATTCAGGCAACTAATACATTGAGTGCCACTTATCTCACCTGTGTATCTTGCTCATTTTAAAAGAAAAGCCTGGAGTTTTCCCCTAATTTCAGGAGATGAAGCACTGGAATTTCTGAAAGGGGTGACACTTGAACCCATCCCACTTCCATGATCCTATCTAAAAAGTTAGCTTTTGGATACCTTGCTTTTAGTTTCCTTACTCCTCCCAAGATTATATAAAGAAAAGCTGCATTTAAATCAGGTGATCAAATAAAATGTAGGCATTGCTGAGCCATTCCCAGGGGTGTAGGCTTAGTGTGGTGTATTTGTACTTAACTGTCCGAATTGCTGCAATGATCTGCCCATGTTCTTTGTTTGCAGTATACTGGAAACTGCATAAACAGGAAAAAAAGAAAATGAGAAGTAAAAATTCACATGAAGTTCAGGATATAATTATATCTTAATTTAAATACTCTAATTTATACAACATGTTAGATTTCTCT
This sequence comes from Machaerirhynchus nigripectus, assembly GCA_013397975.1. Lineage (NCBI taxonomy): Eukaryota > Metazoa > Chordata > Aves > Passeriformes > Dicruridae > Machaerirhynchus > Machaerirhynchus nigripectus. The sequence goes on along the minus strand of VZRQ01008285.1, from coordinate 4,543,789 downwards.
AAGTTACACTGGTTTTGTGAGGGTTCAGAACATTGAAACATTTTTTTGTTGGTCTTCCCCTGACACAATAAATATTGAATTTTTCACACAAAGGCCAACAGTTAAATGCTAAAATGAGGGGAAGCTCCCATACCAATCTGATTTTACATCACCTACTTATCTTCTTCATAAAGCCTTATACTCTTTACATATTGATGTAAAACATCATCTGAAAGTTTCATACATCCCATATTTTCAAGGAAAGAGATACACTTTTTCAGGGAGAACTCAGAACAAGTGAGCTGCCAGTGCTTTCCAGTATCCATGAGACAAGGTCAGTGCAACACAACCTACGTAGTTACAAAAGAAAATAAGGACTACTAAATGCTTACAATAATGCCAAGAAAACACCCAAAATAGAACTAATAACTTATTACCTTTCAACCTCTGTTGCACTGCCACTTGTTTCAATTTTATACCTATCTTGTAAGCTTTCCTGAATAGCTTGTTGGGTAGGGATTTCCTCATCAGAATCAGCATCAATCATATACACAGAATTATTCATGGCAAATCAGCATAACATGGATCACTTCCGTAGGGAAACGCTGCTTTTTAATTAGAAGCAGATGTTAAATCTTCAGGTTAGATCTGGAATAATAGAAATAGCACTGTATCAGTATAAAGAGAAATGAAACATAGTTAAATAAATGACTACACTGTTACATGCTTAAGCAGTCATGCTGTTCTTGGCATACTCAAGATCTCAGATGTTCTGTTAGGTTCAAACCTCTCATCTGTTTTACCTTATCAAAACTTCCACTTCTGTCTTTGAGAGAGTTGGCCCGAAAAAACAAAACAAAACTACAGGGCAAGGTAAAATAAAATTAGTAAGTAAAACTGAAAGCAAATAAATACCCTGGCAAAGCTAATGAGCACAGGAAATTTAAGGAAGTTGTCAACATGCCAACTACAAAGCTTGGAATAATTCTAGAAACATCTTAAAAGTTGGGCAGCAGTAATTCACAGCAAACCTGCATCATTTAATTTGTTACCTGATCCACCTAATGTGTGATTGCAAAGCCTTGCTCTGTAATTGCATATGTAGCAAAAAAGAGAAATATATTAGCAAGAAAGTGCTAGTAATTGATTATACTATGGCTCAATGAGTACATAAACATTTTAAGTCTAGATGACATTTTTTCCCTAAAAATATTACTAATTTTCCTATGAATTGAGAAAATATACTGGGTTTCCTCACCTTCTGAAAGAGGGAAGACCTCAGCCTTTGAAGAAGCGATTATTAAGTCGAAAGTGACATTTTCAGGATTGTAAACAATCTCTGCAGAGCCCATGTCCATTAATAGCTCACTATAAATACCCGATCATAAGATACTCTGGGACTTTCTCCACGGTTTTTTCACACACGTCAGTTATGTTTAATAATCTGACCTGACAAGTGGTGCCAACAAAAGAAGGAATTAAAAGTCCAGTTTCCTTGTAACAATACTTTTGATTTTTGAAATAAGAATTTCAGAACTATAGCAGTAAGTATTACACTGGGAAAAGAAAATTCTGTAGTGCTGTCCTAGGAGAGCAAACTGAAGGTGGTGTTAAGAGCTCGCTTAAGAGTGAGGCAGCAGAAAAACTAAAACAATAAAAGTAAACATAAACAAGCAAATAAAAATCAGACAAAAGCTCTGTTAAAATTATGACAGGTTTCTGATTCCTTAATCACAATTCACATTAATATAAATAAAAAAGGAAATGGAAAATAAACAGAGTTTTTAAAGGGAAAAGCAGTTTCAGGAAGACAGACTTGCACCAGTTTAACACCCAGTAAGCAGGGAAATGGGGGACACAGATGCCCAGTTGTAATAGTGATGGTAGGATGGAGTGGGACCTTTATGTGCTTCATTTATTCCTACTGTATTTTATGGAGGGATCCATAAACAGAACTGATGATGGCTGCATCTGAATGCAAGGTGGAAACAGTTCCTTGCTAGAAGAGATCAGGAAAGAATGCTTAAGTAATTTTTAAAAAATATCTTCAAAGAAAATGGAAGTGTGGAATCAAGTTTATTACCTGTAATGTTTCTCTCAGTGCAGACTACATTCATTTCCCATGAAAATACATTTTGTGATACTCAACTAATGCACAAAAGAGATGTTCATACTTTAAGAGTATCACCAAGGGCTAAAATCCTAGTTTTATTGCTTACAGACTGCAAAGATGGTCATAATAATAACACATGCTTAATTAAGACAAAAGCTTGAGGGTCAGAAAGTATTTGTATGCCCTCTTACAATACAAAAACCTCCAGATGTTTCTTTTACACACTAAGTTCCACTTCCTCTGTAAGCCAACAAAGAGAATGAGACGTTGTGAAGTCTGTATGTGAGCTGTCCACAGTCAGTCATCCAGCTGGCACAGCAAGGCTACACCTCTCTTGATCCAGTGCTGGACTGGCTGGTCCGTGCTCAGCTTCAAGGCAATGACGAAGTTCGTGGAATGCCCAGTAGTGGACAAGACCCCTTTGCGCTCACTTGTCTTGTAGAGTGGGCAAACATAGGCATTAGACTCCTTTATGTCCGATTTTACAGCTTCAAAAAAACCCAAAATAATGCATTACAATGAGCAGATCTATTGGTAGAAACCTACGTGCCTACATGCAAATGTTAAGTATTTACAGTAACACCTTTAACGGTAAATAAAAATGCAAAACTCTTTTGCGAGCAACAGAACAAAATTATCTATGTTTTTCTTTTTGTGTTTTCTTGTTTGGTTTTTTTGTTCTTAAACCCAACTAAACTAGCTACAATTTGTTTTCAGGACTGTTTGGCTTCCTGTGATTCTACCCCTTTGTAATACTTTGTAATACTCAAAGACACATTAAAATCTGAATAGTTACCTAGTTAATACATAGCTTATACATGAGTTTTTCACAGCTCTACAAGAATTCTGGTCCAGTTGCCAGAGAACCTAATGGCAATTCAAGTCATCTGAGATCCAAGGACAGAACTCTGCAAGAACTCTTTGTATGCCCAGACTGCTTACATGGAACTTGTGCAAAGCCTAAAATCATGCAGGTCTGAACAAATTCATCCAACCTCAAGAGAAGGCACAAGCAGAAAGAAGTGGCAAATTTTAATACTGCCTATTTGCTAACATCTAAGTTGCAACAGTTGCAGTAGCAAGACCTGATTTTGTGCATAAACAAAAACAGGGATTTAGTCCCCTCAAGCAAAGAAAACAAGAGTTGTGAAAATTATCTTACTAGTAGGAAAGACAGATATTACAGAGCTAAAAATAACCTGATCAAACCCTGCTACATCATATGATGTAAAACACTCAGTCTCTGTAAGTCAGTCAAAAGTTCTCCTCAGGGATCTTTAGTAAGAAAAGGAAACCACTGTTGCAATTTCTTGTTGAATAGCTCACACATCAGAGAAATCATACTCACTTGGCTTTATCCAAATGATCGGCATGGCATCAAAGAGCACTTTGGGATACTGCTCAGTTAACATTCCCCTGGAGAGAGAAAGCAACAAAGTAATTGTAGCTTGAGGGGTTTGAGGGGTGTTTTTTGGTTGCTACTTGCTTGTTTGCTTTTTCTTGCCCATTTTCCATGCATGAAAGAGTACTTAATTTGGTGTGTTATTTCAATACTATGAAAAATATCACTTCAAATATTTAAACCATTTGAACTATTGTTTTAGCACTGAAAAAAGCTTTCCAGAACCACAGTAAAACACTTGGCTACTGACTTGGCCCTGTCCCAGCGAGCTCCATCTAAAAATAATCCGTGGATGTAAACACCGTCCTCTGGTGCAGTATCAGCAGTATCCTGAGGAATAACCTGCAAGAAATAAGTGTTCCACATCATTTAACTTTCACAGCTCTTTACTTTTTGAGCTATTATGCCAATTGCCAATTTTCAGACCAATCCAAACTGAGAATAAGATAGTAACCCTTTCTTTCAATGCTACTTTTCCTTTCAATGCTACTTTTAAATTAATCTGTAGAGACAGCGGACTTCTCTGGGTTTGTTAATTACCTTTCTTGGAGTTGTAAATGGAGGCTTTAATCACACAGAAAAACATACACTGGATAGGCTGTTTTCTTGAGTGGAGTTCTGGGTCCAGTGATAGAATTATTTTTAATCACTTCAAGAATACGTCTTCTATAGACGTTTTTTTAGCCTGCCAGCCTTACCAAATAATTAATTGCATGTCTTCAGACTGCAGTCAGTTGCAAAATGAACCTTCCAGTTGGGATTTACTTATTACATCTCACCACAACATCAGGAGTAATATCAATAAAATATTAATTTCTAACTTATCCATACCTCAAATTCATATCCTAGAAGGTCAATAGGGATCCTGTGCTTCCTAGCATAGTTTTGCATGGCTCCAGTTAGGAAAGCTTGAGTAAAATAGAATCCTGACAGCCAAAAAACAGCAGGCTTCCCTAATTCATACCAGTCCTGGAGAGAGGAAAGCAAAACATTGAATAATCACAGAGGAATCCCATACTCTTTGACTATTTTCTAGATAATTGTACTCAGAAAATCTAAACAAAGCCTATCACTCCTTTCCCAGTAAAGACAAATTATATGGAGAAGTAGATTAAATAATTGGCAGCACTGCCACTTGTACATTACCTGTAAAAACTTCAGCCTTGCTAGCAAATCTACAACATAGCTCCCTAATGGTTTTAGACTTGGGTATGAATGCTGCGCCCACTTCTCAGGAACTTTTCCAACAAGGAGACTTCCAGACAGAGCCTCCAGGTCAGCATCCATAACAACCAGTCCTTTAATGGCTTTCTTCAAGTTAATTAGTGTAATGCGAATAGTTCGGATTAAACTAGAATTAAAAAATAAAACAATTTTCACACATTTTGCATCATTTGTTAAACATTATAATGTAATTGGAAAGAAATAAAAGAAGTGGATTAAGGAGGCATCTATAGTACTTTTACAGCTTTTATATCTACATACCTATACAGATATGTGCACAATAGGCCACGTCTGTATGGATTTGTGCATTTGTGCAGATTTCTTTAAGACTAGGAACAGTAATAAATTCTGTTGTTATCTCTGATATCCTCTGAATTGTTTGGTAAGAGAATAAATTTGGAACTCTAAATGTATCCACCATATACTAGATGAAGGAAAAAGGTTTAGATTGCAAAAGAAGAGGGGGGTAGGGCCTGCAATAAGGATAACTTGGAGACTTATGGCCAGAGAGCATTTGGGCGAAAATTAAGTAGGAGATGTGAAGAGAAAAATGGAAAAAAAGGAGGACACAGAAAAACCAGGAAGAAGGAATTGAGAGGCAGGCAAAGATAAGAAAGAAAATTAGGAAACAAAGTCAAAAAGAGACTGAGGACCCGAGGAGAAAAATAAATGCAATTCTAGGCTTGTAGTCTTAGGAGAATAACTGTGAAAATTAGGCATAGGGGAAAAAAAGTATCAGAAAAATGGGGGAAAAAGTAAAAATTTCAAACAGAAGCACATACTAGACAAGAAATATCTCCATCATGGAAAAGCTTTCATAAACTATAACTGTGCGTGTATTACAGGTCCTAACCCCATTACTCTACAGACCAGAAATACAAGGAAAATAAAATAAAATTGAAGATAAAGATTGTGAAAGGGAAAGTGAAGTTAAAAGAAAAAGAACATAAAATATTGCTTGCATTCTCTTTTCCCAGTACTTCCTCATATTCCCTTCTTTTCTCTTACAGTTAATTTTGCCACTTCATTTTTCCTGACATCTATCCTACACTCTGACTGTCCACAAGGAGCAAGGGGGTTTGGACTGCAGATATCACTGCAGGCAATTAGAAGGGAACAAAAAAAATATTTCACACAACACAGGGCTTACAGAATATGATTTGCAGGAAATTTCTTCTGTAAATTGAATGATTTCTGGTAAATTTAATAAAATAGAACATTCTTACTTGTTAAATCTTTCCATTTCTTGCACCAACACAGTGTTCATACTTTCTTCATATCTCACAGGATATTTAATTAGGCAACTTTCAATGTCAAAATCCTTTGGAAGCTGTAAATGACAACACATTCGGAAAACATTCTATACATCATTATGATTTTATATTAAAGGCATGCAAGTGTGAAAATTTGCAGAGCAATAGATACCACTAAACTTTCTGATTAGTATCTTATCAATACAGTGTTCAGTAGTTCAATCCAAATAAAAGTTTGGGGGGTTTTAATGTTTTTTAAAAAACACCGAGAATCTTTAGTATCATGAGAAGTTATAAATGTTTCAATTTATTAATTTTAAATTTGTTCATGTGAATGAATCAACTGTTCTTTCAAGTTCTCTTTGCTCTATCTTCTCTCTTTCTCCTGTCTTTTGCCTATTTAATAAAACCTCTTTCAACTGAAATACAGCTGTGGTCTGTTACAGCCACACCAGTTCTTACTTTCACATTGAACTAAATTCCTTCCAGAATGCTTTTCTTTCACCATGAAATCTACTTTACATTGAAGATGCAAGCTAAGGAATTTCTACTTTGTTAAAAGATAAATTGAAGTCTTTTGTGTAATACAATACCTTGCTGAGAATATCATCTGCAATGGCATAAAGAGTGCTGTCACCACCCCCAGAAGTTCCCTGAGTGCCTCCTCCTTGTGTCAAAAGCAGAGATTCAAAGAGGGTCTTAGTTTGCTGAAGATCTTTTGCAATATCCACATTTTCATGCAAGCCAAACACCTCTGGGTGCTGAGTAAAGGGAAGATTCTAGGACAAAAGAAAAAAATGTCTGTGTGACATAAAGCAGCACGAATCTGATCCAAGGTTTCTTTAAGAAGTCGAGTGAAAAACTACCACTGACTTCAGCTGCAGGTGAGCAAGGACCATAGTGGAAGGTATTTGCAGCCAGAATTACTGGTGATAGAGCCACCACCTCTCATACAGAAAGCCATTTCCAAGGAATTCTCCATCATCTATGCTACATGTCCTCCTATCTACTTACTGATTCCCTCTCAGAAACATTCTAGATCACAGCAAGGATCATACAAGGATGTCAGGCAAGAACCTGAGCACACACTTGAACGTGCTGCAAAACTACCTTTTTAGGACAGAGAAGCCTTTCAGGATTGCTTTCTTAGCACATCAGTGTAACACTGCAAAGTCTAGCTGCTACTTTTTACCTTAATAAACTCAATGTACTCCTCATAGGTGCCTTTGGGTGGAGCATAGTAGTTGCCACTGGGAGAAAAAGTGTAACGGGGATTTTCAATTATATCTGGGTTATAGAAGTCATCCAGCATTGTCAGCAGCAAACGTCTGTCCCAGTCATCTGTCACTCGACCTCCATAGTTACACTCCCCAGTCAGGTAAGAGACAGCTTCAAAAGGAACATGGCTATACTCATTGATGAATAACTGAAAAAGAAATATGAGCAATTCTAGGGACTTGCAACATCTGCAGAACAACAGGTGACCTAACAGACTAAAAGGCTGGAAGCTATAGCATGTGCAAGCTGCAGTTTATGGAGTTTTCTCCCTAGGTGTTGGAAATCCAAATTCTGAAATCTGATTTTCAGGTAAAAATTATTGTTTAAAATCAAGAAGAGGTAATAGTGAAAGTCTCTTATGAAAATCAAAATTACTCAGTCATCCAAGTCGTTCTTGAAGTATTTCCTAGTGGATGGTTTATCCAGTTTAAACCTGGTAGATGGACACTTTTCTGCACCAGAAATAAACGTGCATTTCACTTAATTTATCTTTTAATCTTCAGTATCCTCCAATCTCTGTCATTAACTTCTTGGTAACTTTCCAATCTTCAGCCTCAACTTCTGTAAGTCAGTTTTAACTCTTCTGACTTTTCTACACAGTGCCCATAAAAAGTTCAAGGTCAAGTAGTGTTCACCGTTTCATCTTGGGGAAGGAGAACAGTCTGAGGTTCTGTTAACTACCAGTACACATGCAAAAAAAATTTCCTCCTACTAACCACCCTGATAGGTCACTGTCATTGACATGGTGCTACTTAAAGAACAGTGAGCTCTTGTACACAACTAATTTAACTTTCATAATACTCACACATATTCATTATATTCCATATGTCTGTAGAAATAGGAATTTTTTATGTACTTTGTGATTTTGAAAATATTTATAATATATATGATTGACATTCCCTGCCTTTACAGCTGAAGTCCAGAATATCTATGAACATTTAAAGTAACTTCAGTGTATTGCTCCTTGTGACTCCCAGCTGTGCTTTGCAAGATCAGAGTTCAGGAGGTAATCAGTGATTTTACCTGCAGCTGTCTGATACTGATTCGCAAGTCGGATTCATTAAATCCATAGGGTATGTTCCAACCAAGGGGCCCAAACTTCCTTCTCTCCTGAACAAGAGCATGGAAGAAACAAACTCCAAAGAGCAGTTTCTCCCATATCTTTGAGAAAAGCAAAAGAAAAAAGTATTATTAAGTAGTCTGTAAGCTCATGGTAGTGTGTAACCCGTGTAGAGAGCACCTTTGGATTACCACTCTCCATCCAGGTATAAATCCAGGCCACCACTAAGTACCTGGTGGTTTTTGCCTTGGGAACAAGTGCACACACAGTGCCACATACACAAGCACATTGAGCCAGTTCCCCAAGTACTACAACATTCTTTCATGTATAGGGCAACTGACTTCATAAGAATTCCAATAGCACCAGGTATTTATTTTTAAGGTTCATTAGATAAACACAAAATACAAATGTGTTTCTGATGCAAGTCCTTAGGTGCAGTCACACCTATGTATATTGATAACTCATATCTCTGATCCCACAGTTGTTCACTTCCTCCACAGGTAATGATTAGCTAAGTGGTTCACCAGGGATCAAGAACATGTATGGGTACTGCAGTACTTGGTCCCTGGTAGCAAGAAAAGGTCTCCTCAGTGCTTATCCTCTCAATAATGACAGACATGCCCTCCTAATCAATGTTCAGAGTCCATGTACATTGTGTGCTATGTGTGTGTAACATGTAAGTGATCTAATAAAGTCTAAGAAATGATTTTAAATATTGCTACATTAAATTACCTGGCAGAGGTAATTGCTAACTAATTATCTTTATCACTGCAAAACCTAAGTTCCAAAACAATAGTAAAAATTTTTAGCTTGTAATTATTCTCTGGAAATCACTATATCTGTGGATAAAAAAGCCCCAAACCCCAAAAACTTCTCAAGAGAAAGGCACACTACCAGCTCCTTTCCAGGGCATCCAGCAAAGAATTCAGGATCAGAAATAGGATCAGAAAGAAATGACTGAAGTAGGTTTAACCGGAGACCAGTAGGAGGTTCATTTGTCATCTTCACCCCATTCTGCAGGATAGTTACTGGAAACTAGAAATAAAAAACAGCAAAACTGCATTCAGAAAGTGTGGAATAGATTCTATATTAACAATATATTATTATTCTGTGGTTTTTACATAAACATTTATCTGCAAGAGATTACATTTTAAAGATCAACAGCTTATAAAAAATTTTCCAAGGCATCAAGAAAGTAAGACTCTGATGTAAATAACAGACCTTTATTTTAAAATGTTTTCTTGGCGTTCAACACTACACAAATAAAATGCAAGATTAAATTTTTTAATTTATGTGAGAGCAAAGAAACCTTCCTAATCATATATGCTAAACAGATTGCAGTTCCATTGACTAGTACACAGTAGTACACTGCACATCACAGTATCAAAATATTACAAAGGAAGCTTGATATTATTATGTTTATAATTATTTTTTAAATGTTCTTTCTTGGTTAAATTATCTCTTCAAAGCCTCATTGCATTTCAGAGAAGTTTTGTATTATCAGCTCATTCAGATATACAAAAATTCCCTAAAAATGCCATCAGCTTTCGCTTTCCCTTTCCCTAAACAGAGATTATTGGGCAATGCATATACCTTTGGTGAAGGGTAACTTGTAAGCCATAGTCTGAATTCTGGGTGACATTTTTCACTGTTAAGCTCCTCACATATTTTCTCCAGCATTGGCATCCAGGAGACAGCTAAATGACAGTTTTGTAAACAAACCCAGGTTCCTTCTTCCATTCCTGTTTCAATCATTTTTGTAGCTATTGGTCCTTGTCCTTGTCCTAACGAGATGGACTGAAACTTATCTCCTACCATCTCTCTGTCATTTGCCAATTTCAGAAGGCCTTGAACAGAAAGCACAAGACTTTAGCACTTCTTCATTAAAAAGAAGTTATGTAAAAAAAAAAAAATTGAAAAGCTTCTATTACTATTTTGTTTACACATACATACAAATTCCCATTTTTAAGGGGCACAGAATTCTACCAGTCTGACATAATGCACTCAAATCTACTTGCAGGAAGTGCAAAATAATCCTCATTGTGTATTGAAGGGGAATTTCAGGTCCCCAAATTGAAAAGCTGTGCTACATTTCTGTTCTTTCTTTCTGTGGATACTTACTAGACATGGGATCTGCTCCTGGAGACAGCACAAATATTAAAGGCACTGTAGCAGTTGAATCTAAGTAACTTTTTGCTAGATCAAAAGGTGGTGGCTCTACAAATTTCTTCCCCAGTTTCTCAGTAACAAATGTTGTTATAGCTGGACCAATCTGGTAAAAAGAAGGCAAATACAATCCGTTAACATGGACATAAATGCAGATCTGACACCATCTTTTATGCCAAATACCTAAGCCTGCAGACACTTCTCTGATTTCCAGAGATTTGAGACTAGTCTTGCAGAATGATCCAGAAGCAAAGGTTTCACCTCTTGTGGACACCTCCCCCCCTAATTTTTCCTTACAGGAGAAATAATAATGTTTTTAGAAAATAAAGAGTAACGTACCTCATATAAACAATATTAAATAACATTAAGGCTTTGAGTCAGGCTTTTCCTGATGTGGAGGACAAGCACATTCTCCCTTAGGAAATATTAATGTAATTATTTTTAATTAATTCTAGAGAGCAATTGCAATATGATTAAATTCTACCATTGATAGTTCATAAAGAAAATGCAATACAATATGCTAAGTGCACCAAAGCCAGAATTTGTTAGAAGTTCATCTTGGTTGTTCGAATCAACACATTTTATCTCTTTTTGCCTTAAAAATCCTTTGTATGAAAGCACATGGTATCAGATACCCTGTGTATTTTCTCAGTCTAATACGTCTTGTTGTCAATTATATTGGGTGCACCAGGAAACAGCCTAGCCATGAACTAATACTTCAAGAAAACTAGAACAATTAGAGTCCTCCAAAAGATTCATTAAACCACGTCAGAAAAAAAGATCTCAGCTGATGCTTGTGGTGTTTGTCTTGGTCACTTGAGAACTAAGAATAGCATTTACTTTCTTAATAAATATGATGAAGAACAGATTAGTTACTGGTACAGGCAGTGCAAACTATGCTACAAGGCATGGCACAGTGTACAAACACTCCATAACAGATCATTTTACTTTGTCTGGTCTTAAGCATCGAAGAACTATAATCTTCTGTAATTCACTTAATGTATCATTCAACTCTTCTGGTAGTGGAAAGTTGTGAGGCTCTTTGCTATCATACATCTTTTGCCATTCACCTATATTTTCAGAGACATGACTCCTAGAGAAAAAAACCACAAGTATTATAAATACATGGAGTATTTTTTTTATGTTTATCAAAGACAAATTACATTGTATTGTCATTTAAGCCATGACATAGCTACATTAGAAAATAATCCCAAAGTTGAGCTTCTCCATTCTGAATGGTGAAAAATCTCTTTCCATCATGCTGCTGAGGAGAGACTCCACCCGAAAGGTTCCAAGCTGACAATAAGTTCTGTCTGTTCCTCCAGTCAGCACTGCTTGGACCTTCATAGGTCTGGGTGAATTTTCTGCCTCCACTATTTCAAGAAAACACCACACTTTACCTGAAGAAAATTACCAGGAAATTCAGTTGGGAAAAAAAATTTTTTCCTTCATGCAACATGCAGAGCATGTCCTCTTCAATGGGACAACACCCAGATTATTTACAGGCTGGATCATCATCCACACTGCTACTGAAACTCCAAAGGGGGCGAAACACAAAACAACCTCAAAAGAACTTCTTCTAACAGCAGTGTTATTGCACTCAGATCCAGATGCTCCAAGTACTTGCATTCAGTCAGCTATTTCACGGAAGTCTTGTGCAGCCGTGCTGGCTCCAGCATTTAGTGTTAAACTCTATTTAAACCCAGGGTGAAATTGTACTGAGGTCAGGAGAATAGAGTTTACTAGATAAACCCCTTACCCAGAACTGCAGTGGAATTCTGCTACATGTGCCACCCCTGGCTTTCACTGAACCCTTAAAACACTGTTTCTCTACCATGAGGACATTTCAAAAGAGAAGTTTCTTTAGGCAATGCCTTTAAATAATTTAGAAAAAATCGTTTTATTAAATAATATTATAATTAGTGATCTGACTGATTGGAGTAAGTGAAGTAAACATGATAATGAAAAGGGGGCTGGTTTTATCCTGTTGGCATTCTGGCACTGATTTGGGAAACATACAGCAAACATTTCTTTCAGCACATTACACATGTATTGGTCAAAACCAATTCAGGCCAATTCACAACAGTATTTTACTATACCTCAGCCTTTCCATAGCTGGGAATTCACTTGCACGACATAATTCATCCCAGCTCTTATCTGATAGCCAAGATGGATCTGGATTCTTGTGAATATTCTTGAGACCCACACCTCCAGTTAGTAAGAACATAAATTCTTGATGTTCTATTTCCTTATTAGCCCTAAATAAAAAAAAAAAATCACTAATTAAGATACAATTTTACATAACATGAATAGTTGTAATTAAATTAATTACACTTCACTGCCCTTTAGGAATGCTTCTACTTCAGTAAGAGCTGAGATCAGATCTCAATATTCTATATTATTAGAAAACTGCATGGTAAAAATGTCGGATTAAGACTAAAGTAAGGGCTTCAAGAGGTAAATCTTAGAATCAATGAATCTTTTAGGTTGGAAAAGACCTTTGAGAAGATCAAGTGCAACTGTTGCCCCAGCATTGCCAAGCCACCACTCATTCATGTCCCTCACTGCCACCTCTACACAGCTTTTAAATCCCTCCAGGGATAGTGATTCCACCACTGCCCTGGGAAGCCTGTTCCAGAGCCTGACAGTGCTTTTGGTGGAGAACTTATTCAGAAAACCTGATTTTTTTTTTTTTTAAAGTGCAGTTGTTCCTGATTTTTAAAGGCTTTGCAGAAAATAATGTGTTCTGCAATTACAGTAGCCTTACCAATGGGACCAGGAAGAACATCCATGTACAGATGAGTACACATTGCAATTAATCAAGTATGCACATTATGGTTGTGCAATTTTGAACATATCATTCCTTTCATAATGTATTAACACAAAATTAGGAAGAGAAAACTAAAAGGATGGTGGAAAGGAGAAGACTGCATCTGAGATCTCATGATGCTATGCAGAAAGGTAAGAAAGAAAAGAGAAAAAATGAAAAAAAAAGACAAAAACCTAGAAGTTGTTGGCACTGCACATTACTGCCTAAGTTTTCATTTTAAAATGTTTTCTTAAATAATACCAATTGTTTTTGACATAAGGATGCTATGTAACACTACCCAGATTCTTTAAAGACAAATTTATCATTGACAAAACCATTGACAAATGAGCACACATTTTTTCCATAATGTGTCCTGTAGTAGTGATACATGCACATACTCTTCCATTTGTTAATATTACACATCTTAGGAAACCCAAAGTATTCATGACCTTTGAAGTAATTCAAAGGCATTATTATCAATGTGCACAAGAACATTCCATCTCATCAGTACCTGCTTCCATGATAAGAAAATCATTAGCTTCTGTTAGTAAGAGACTTCACAAAAATGAGCTTACATGAGCAGATTACAACACAGCAAAAACGAGAAGAGCAGCTTGTCCGTTTCAAACAGAGAACGACACACTTGGCAGTACAGATTGTAGGTGAAGTGGTCATTCAGATGCTGAAGTCGCTTCTTCAAAATTTTGGATTTATTACTAAAAAGAAAAGAAGTGAGAAACTGAGACTTCAAATTGAGTAACATATGCAATCGGTTAAGAAATCTCATCTATTTAGGGTTGCAGAGGATTTATATTAGATCCACATGCTCCACAAGGGACTTAGGTGCCAGTTTGTCCAAAATTTCAACTATACTCCCTGTCTTTTTAAAAGGCTTTAGCCCTTTTAAAAGTCCCAAGCAAAATAATAAGCTGAAATCAATTTGCCACAGTTAAGTGGTGGCACTTAGTGTTCATAATGGAGCCTGTTTCAGAAACCAACTTCACTTTAAGTCACATTCTTAAAAATATTTAAATATGGCACGTGCTTACAGTTCATCATTTGCTTTAACAGTAACTAAAAAGAGCAATTAATTCATTAATAAATAATATTTTTCTTCAAAAGCCTGCATTTAAGGAGGTAACTTGTTTCCAAATGAAGAGAACTATTCATAAGAAGAGAACAAATCCCCCCTATTTTACAGCAGACAGCCTCTGTTTACCTGTCATGAATGGAGCTGACATAGAGGCTGACAAACCAGCTGAGGGAGTACTGGTACATGGGGTCGATGTTGGCCAGGTCGGCGATGCTGAAGAACAGCACGGCCGAGTGCTGTGCCACGGGCCGGTACGCCTCCCGCGACTCCGCGATCTTCAGCTCCGTCTTCTCTGCAATCTGTGCAGCAACAGCAGGGGAGAGACACCAGCTTTTCAGAGTCTTAATACTCTTAATAGTCTACAAAAACATGACTATTTAGTAATAGTACCGGAATAGTTCTGTACAGCACTGTAACACCAGAGTAAAGCAACGTTTCTGCTCCAGAAGGCAGCACCCCAGCAGGTAAAATGAGCACCTGGCCCTACCCCAGTACTGCCTGATCTATTTACCTGCACTACGGATACACAAGCTTTAAAACATTTTAAAGGCTGAATAAACTACCAGTGAAGATTTTAGAACAGATCCAGTTTTATTCCTCTTCCCATTTCACAAGTACAGAATTTGCTCCTTGTGCTATGCATCTAATTCAGAGACCTTCTGCTGGCTGCAAATTTTAACATTTAATTTCTCGGTATTATTGAGGGAAGCACACATACACACTCCTTACCTGCTGTTTTTTTGTGATCTCATTAGCCATGACTTTGGCGGAATCCAAGACCTGGATGGCAGTCTCATCTTCCAGAATATCACCTTCAGATGACTCTAAAGTTTCTAAAATTTTTTTCTCAATTTCTTGTAGATTCTTTTTATTGGCTGCAGACTGAACAATGAGAGCATTTCTTTCCTCTTCTAAATCTGGCCTGATGAAGGAAAACACAAAAACCAAAAGCAGTCAATGCTCATCTTGCACTGGCTGCAAAAGAAGCCCATGAAAATTACTCCCTCTTCCCACAGGAAGTTATTTGTGAATATTCTTTTCACTTTAAGCAGGTTTTTGCTGTTTAACCTCTATTTATAGTAGTGAGTACAGATTTCTTTGCATGACTTCTACTCAGTATTTGGAAATGATGGTCTGATCTTCAACATCTTAGCATTTTGCAAATGACAGTGCATCCTACTTTTCCTTTATTATATCCCTGCTGCCTGAAAAAAACCCACCATGAGATGTGCAGAGCCAGTTCACTGCTGGAAACACTTTGTTAGCAAACACAGTTTAGCCCAATTGCACAGACATGTCTGTCCAACCCAGATACTACTCTGTACCCTTGTGAGGCTTCAGATATGATCCATAATCAGTTTCAGAGGTACTTTCCATTTATTTCATGCAAAATTAAAATGAAATCCTCATAATTCTGCACCCTTGCCTGTCAGTTCAGTCACATTGAAAAAATAACACTAATGATTTAAACTCCAAATAATATTTACATAGTTTTCCAACATTCAAGGAGTATTTCAGGAGAAAATTGCCAGGAAATAACAATGATTTCACATCTGCTATTTTAATTAACTTGTGGACACTTATCCCTAACACTTCCCTAATAAACTTTTAAATTTTTATTTAAAGCTGTTACTGAGCAACATTTACACCATGTAACATCCATTTTTCTATATAATAAATTAATTTCTCATTTCCTTGGAATTATGCCATAAAAACCTTTAATGGCTGTTTACCATAAAGAGATACTGACCTCTCTTCTGCTACAACAATACCTAGCAGCTGGTCTTCAAGTCCCTCTGGTGTTATCATAAAATTGAGTAACAGAACTTTTGTAGCAAGTTCAGGCATATAATGTGGATTTCTTAGTTTTGTGGTAATAAAAAACTTGAAATCATGGGAATACTCAATAACGCTCTCACCAAGCCTGATACACTCCACACCTCCTAAAGTTAAGAAGAGAAACAGCAAGAAAACTTATCTACTCCAATTATTCATTAAAAAAATACTTTTGTCATTAAATAAAAGCAAACTTCTTGTCAGTGACAGATTTCCTGAAAAGTAAAAATGAGTAAATATATCTGATAGTCTGAAAAATTCTCACAGACTTCAGTGGGGCCACTTATCACTCTTAGCAGATGAAATCAAGTAAATCCAATTACTACTGTACTTCCAATTTGCATATACAAAACTACAGATGGCAACAGAGAGCTCTGGAGTTATTCCCAATATATTTTTACAGACTACTCTTTCCTTGAATTACTTGTCTGAAAGAGGAAACCACAAAGAAAAAAAAAAGTGTTTGAGCTTTACTTTCCTTTTGTTTTTAATTCTGAACAAGGAAACCAATAAAGACAAACTAGGTAAGAAGGAGGGAAAACATATTTTTCTTTATGTACACTTTTCTGTCATCTAACAGGAGGAAAAGTTGAAAACCAAATTCATAGCTACTTGCTAAGTACAGTGAAAACTATGCCTTAAGCAAAATGCCTTGACAGCTTTTCTTGATTTGTGCAAAATTCAGCAAATATTAATGCTAATAACTAAATAATAATTACATATTATGAAAATGAACAAGCAAAACAATTTCACTGACAATGTTCCCTTCACAGAACTTCTTTAGTCTCCTATAGCAGTATGGTGAAGGTTTCACATAAAACCATTATCATGAGAGACAGGAATGACATTTATTAAAAAGTAAAACCTCAGGCTGTCGTGCAATTACCTTTCTCTTACCAGAGGCTGAAGTAAGGCAAAAAGAGAACAATATGAAAAACATCAGGCAGCGCCAGAGACTATAAACTGAACAATAATGTCCTCTCCTTCAGGGTTCTAAGTCAGTTCTGCTTTACCTTGTTTAAATGTCTGTTTAAGCAGCAGAGGTTCAAGAGATGGGTCTAGCTCTTCTCCAACATTTTCTAGCAGCAGTGGAGTCCCAAACTGAATGCAGTTCTCCACGGTTCTCATATAATCTGTGTCACTGATCTTGATAACGTTCAGACGGTTGTCCTTCTCAAAATTCTTGATCCATTTATTTGCCTGACCTTGAGGATCAATCATTAATGGCCTAGAAAACACAGGACAGTTTTCTCAGTGCTTGCAGGCATTTTTCAAAATGTTAAACTATTTAACATGTTTCTGTATCAGACTGTCAAGAAGAAGTGATACAATTTAATTACATTATTTTAAGATACCAGTGAATAATGTATGCATAAGTATTTTAGCATAATTTGAAAGGTAATAGCAGGAAAGGTTTAAAAGTTGCAAAAAATGTTTAACATTTTTCATAAAATAACCAGAATGCAGAATTCTTGTAAAATATTGTTCTACTTCCCCCCTGGAATATAAAGATTCCACTCCTTTTTCAATTATGTTGCTCTACAGAAGCTACAGTGTTTCGAGATTTTTTTTTTTAAAGTGGTAATTTGTTTGGATTCAAAAATTAAACCTTTTTGTCACCTACCAACGTCTTGAATTGTCAACAATGACCCCATTGTCTATAGAAAATACATCAGTTGGCAAACCAGCAATATTCCAGGCTCTTATTTTTATTGGGTCACCAAGATTCTTGCTCAAAGAGAAATTCTCAGAACAAGGAATACTTTTCTCCTGAAAAAGAGGGGAAAAAACCCAACAAAATCAACATTTGTCTTTATTCTGTGTTTCTTTACCTCTTTATTAAATGCCACTTCAATCCAAAAATGACAATGTGCATTTTCTTTTAAGAGACTGAAATAGATCTTGTATAAGTAAAAATCTTGGGGAAAATAAAACTCTACTTTCAATAATTAACTACATTTCCCCACATAATATTTACTCTCTCTTCAAATTTTGTAAGATTTGTCCAGTTTTTGGTACATTCATCATGTGGGAGGTTTGTTACATAAAGTTATGACCTAAGAAATTCATACACAGCTGGAAATATCTAATTATATCTTCCATTAACTCAATACAGCAATCCAATACTGATTTGTTACAGTTTAATGCATTTTTAAGTGATTCCAAATCACTTAATTGATGATTTATGGCATTCATATAGGTATGCTGGAAGTGTCCCTTTGCAAACAGCACAATCACCCATCTAATTAACATACAAATATTTGATGGTGTAAGTTACAGAATATTTTACATTACACATAACTGCATTTTAAATTTAATTCTTTCATTTAAAGGCAAAATACAGAAAATTACGAGATTTTACTTCAGTAACAATCAAGCCTTACAAAATCAGTGATGGTCTCTAGTGTCTGATAGCCTACTGTTAAGTAGGGAGTAATTTCACTGATTTAATGAAATTCAAGTCTACAAAATATTGGATCATCAGAATTGATCCCATTGGTTTACCCATGAAGTTTACTAGGCTAATATAAAATAAATTACAAGGGATTTTTGAAGCCTTTTGCAGCAGTCTCAAAAAACCCCAGCATTTATTTAACTTTAGATAACCTTCTAACCTTGCACAGTTTGCTCCAATCTTTGGTACATTCTTGTCGAAATCCAGCAGTAAAAGCTCCCAGATATGCTATTACACCAGCTGATATCAGAATATCTCCTGTCAGATTATCGTATTCCTCTTGAAGATCATGTGCAGCTTGATTCCATCTATGACAAGCAGATTATACAGAAAAAAGCTATGCTGAAACCTCCACGTTAATGATATTGATGTTAAAAATCAAGTTGTTATTGTTCATTTTAGGTGAAAATAGGTGAAGAATACGAAAACCTCATTCATGCATTCTGTTCTCATTTTGAAGAGATTTTCTCTACAATTCTCCCAATGTTGCTTCCCATACTTTTATGTTACAAACAATCAGGAATGTTTCAAGGGCCCAGACATTTTTTAGTGTTACAGTCCTCAGACAGAAATACAGCATTCAAGGCTTAGAGAACTGAATTTCAAATTCTATTTCTACAGTGGTTGTTTTATCTGACATTTGAACTTTAACCTGACCTTGTTTTCTCTCCACCAAGGCCTCCAATCAACTTCTCTGCTCGTTCCAGTTTTTTAGCACACATGTCAACCTGGAATTCTAAACGAGCCTTTTCTTCTGTCTTTTCAGCGAAGGTTTGTTGCAAAGCAGCCAAACGACCTTCAACTGCTGCAAGTTCTTCTCTCTTCTGATTCAGCAGTTCCATTGTCTCTGCCAAGGACTCCTCTGCCACTTTTAAACGTTCTTTTTTGGGTTCAATCTCCTGATCAATTACAACCAATAAACAAGTGCTTTTAGTACGTTTTTGTAACTTTATTATTAACGTGCTTAGGGTGAATACATGGAGCAAAGGAAGATCCCATAGCACCGAGGGGCAAGGATCAAAATCACACCTTTGACACCCTGTGGAACACTTCCATTCCCTTAATCCATTTGCACAAACCCTCTGCTGCCGAGGAAGCTTTAGCCACCACTTGTGGATCAAACTCTGGATTAGTCAGGTACTCAGTCCGAATCTTCTGCATGACAGCTTCCTGGATAACAAAAGCATTACAGCCCATCAGATCTCGTGGCTGACACTTTGAAATTGAACTGACTGATGGCCATTTCTTTACACAATGAAACCAGAAAGAACTATTCAGTATTAACTCTTGTAGAAATCACTGCTCATTTGATTTTTTGGATCTTCCTATCATGTTTCATGGTCTTTTCCTGTTTTAATTTTCTAATCCTATCCTTATCCTTTCTAATCATGCATTTGCTGTATCTTCCATGTGGCAGTTCCCTAAGTGCTAAGAGCATTACATTCACATAGAAGCCTTAATTTACACAGCATGTTGTGTAAAACACATCAATTCCATTATTTGCTAGCTTCTTCTCAATACACAGCTTTGTGGATCACTATAAAAATGCATTTCTCCTAATGTAATACAAAATTTAACTGCTTGTGCCAATTTTTGGGGATCAGTTTCATAAAGGGCAAAGCATATTCTATAAAGGACAAAGCGTACTCAATTTCCAATGAATTCAGCAAAGGGCATGAATCACACTCTTGGATAGCAAGACCTTCGGGAGAAATTATCATATATGAAAGGTTATATAGCTAGTACATTTCTGCATTTATTGTATATCTGTCAGTATAATTAACAAAAATTACTCATTTTGTCTTCATTTATTCAATCAAAATAATACAGAGAAAGATGTGCAGAAAGGCAGCAATGAGCAGTCAATTATAAAAAGAAGTTTATATTTATTATAAAAAGACGTTTATAATGCTGAATGATTGATCTAGAAAAACTAGCAAAAGAAAAAGGCATAGGAAGGCTGGACATGGATCAAATGTCCACTGGTTCCACCAAAACACCCCAATCAAGTCCCAAAACAGAATATGTAAAATGAGGCTAAGAGGACACAGGTTCAGAAGAGACTGATTGATTTGGACAAATGATGTCTCCAATATAGTATTTTCTGATTTTATTTTTTTTCTCTGCAAGAAAATGTCTACATGGTAAAAATTACTGAAAAAGCCTTACTGGAATGGGTTTCTCAGAACAGGCTTTCAACTCCTTTAAGAAATTGATGTTGCCCAGCATTTTCTGGCTCGCAGACCAATAATCCAAAATCTACAAAACACAGTGGGAAATACCTTTTCAGGCTTTAAAACAAATACACATACAAAAAATTACAAACCTCTTTTAATTAAAACTCATGAATATTTAATACTGATAACTTGGTATCTCCTTGAGATGCCAATGAAGCAGAAAGTCTGTCATACCAAACATTTCCTTCCAACCATACTCAAAGCCAAAAAGTAAAGTGTCTCAGGGAAGTTATGTATTATCTATTCTCAAGAAATGAGGAAAGCAAATTAAATTTGGCACATTACAAAATTTGGAAAATAAGGAATTCTGAAAGTTTTCAGTAAAATCCTGGGTAGAAGCTATAAGTACTTGCCTACTTTAACAGACCTTGGGTTATCTTGTTTATTGGATAAGTGTTGAGAAGAAAATGAATTACACTTTTATTTCAGACTATTGTCTGCCATTTTACCTTGCCTCCAGATCCTGAAGGATCTAAAATTTTTTCAGGTTTTTTTTCTCTTATGACACAGACAGCAGCCATGACAAGTTTGACACCAGATGGAGGATTTTTCATTGTTTTGACAACTGCTATATCAGAAGGCTAAAATAAAAATACATGTAAAAAATTATGACAAGTATTATGTCTTTTTCAGCACTTAATAAATGAACTGAGAGAAAAAAAGAGGAATTATAACACCATTACCAATGAACATGAGTGGTATTAGAGGACTTTTAGAAGGGATGATACAGTGTTACCATCACGATTAACAATATCCATCAATATCCCCTACACAGGGGAAATAAAAATTAAATAAATGCTAATAAACTGTAAACTAATGATTAAATAAAATTATGTTTTAAAAATTCCAGGTTAGAATATTTTTGATACACTTTTGTGTCATCTAAGATACCTCATATTCTTCTAAATTCCTACTTCATTTTAGAGAGTTAAACAACACTTTCAAATGCTGAAATTTAGATCTGCTTGCCTTCAAAGTATCAAGAGCACCAATTGCAGCCTCCATGACAGGTAGTGCCTCTGCCAGGTCACTCTCACATTCATTTTTCAGTGCCTGAGCTTCCTCAGCTTTTGCTGTAGCAAATTCTTCATCCACTTTTACAATTTTTCTTTTTTCTTCTACTTCTGCAGATTCTACTTCTATAATCTAAAGAAAAACCACAAGTGAGCTTTATATTGTGCCGTGAATGATCAAATAAACTGGAATTACCTACTATAGGACTTATGGAATACTGTAAAATATAAAGAGAATATTGAAGTTTTAAAATAATTTAATGTAATATCGGTTTATGTTAAGGGAATAATTTCTTTGCATGTTGCAACATCACGGAGTTTTAACAGTAGATAACCTGCATGATATCAGATTACTCTCAATAAAAGCTATTTAAAATATGTTTGAAATTCAGGAGACAAGAAACTCTTCGTGTTTGTGCATCAGGCTGTAACTAAAAAGGACTAGCTTTTATAGGGAGTTTTCAGAGCTTCACAGTCTTTAACACTGACTACTGAAATTTATTTTCTTTTCAGGGGTAAGTCAAGCCTTTATCCAACTCCCTTTGCAGTCCTAGGGAAGTGACATTTAGTTTTCTTAGAGGTAGAAGAGGTATCACTGTATCTGTAAAACCACTTAGGAATCAGAAACAAGTGCATAACATGTCAATTAAATCATGCTTTTTTGGTGATGCAACAGTCACATACTATAAGATAAGTATGTGTATATTTTCATATATTGGAATTTTTGAAACACCCAAGATTTTTGATCCTAAATCCCACTAAATTCCCACAAAATTAACTGGGTTTAGGATCCTTTTATAAATCAAGCATATAATCCTTGTGCATGCAAAGACAGACTGTTCAAAACTGTTCTTGTTTATTTTGTCATATCTGGTCACATGGAAAAACTATTTGAGGGTTTCACAACATTTGTGAATCAACTTGGGAAACCTGATTTAACCACTACTAGCATGAAAGTTCCTCTAACATCCTTCAGCATGGAGCTTACGCAAGGATTGTATACCCAGAGAATGTATTTCATATAAAGAATGAAATTCTCTTTCTGTTCTAAGGATATAAACATAAATAGAAAGTTTCACAATACTGGAAACCTCTGTAAACAAGCAGGGAGCTCAAAAACCTCAACTCAAGTCCTACTTTCTAAAAGTCACACGTCACTGAAATAAGACACATGCTTACATTAAAAGCTACAAAGCTGTATTTGTACAACTCTACCTTCATCATGCTTGCATTTTCCACTTTAGCCTCTTCCAGTTTGGGCTGCAGCTCAATTAATTCTTCTTTCATCCTACCAACCTATGCATATGCAAAAGAATCAGGGAGGATCCAGAAGGGTCAAGCACAATTTCCAACAATTTCTTTAAGATCTAGATTTTACCTAATGACTAATTTATTGACAGAAGGATGTAACATTCAGTTTCAAATTTTACCATCCAGGATCACCACGACAACCTCCTACATACAATGTCTAATTTTAAGAACCATGCTCACTTATAGTCACCTGTTAACCACCAAGGAAAGGGAAGCTCTGGTCACATCTACCTAACAATATATGCTTAGAGATGGCCTCTAGCACGAGTTCTGTGACTGTAGGAAAGAAAAGGCAAAATACATTTCATAGTTTTACTGTTGCAGATTGAGCTAAACAAAACCTGAAGTAACACTTTTGACTGACTCCTCCAGAAAAAGACCTGCATTTGACCAACATGTTCCATTTTCAGTTCCATATTTGTCCTAACTCACCTGTGACTCAGCAAAAGCTAGTTTATCTAGTCCATTCACATATTTCTTCTTGGCTTTCATTACACTGTCTCGTTTCTCAGTAAGAAGTCTCTGAAATGCAGCAATAAGCTCAAGATAAGAAGTAGGAGTAACATAATTATGGCGTCCCAGACTTTGTAAGAACCTATTAAAAAAGGAAAAAAAGTAAGAGTAACTTTAAATTTTGAATTATTTTTTGGTTTATTTTTTTTAGTTTATCATTAGCAAAGTTATGTAACTGTCTGATAGGAGTTAACAATTTCAACAATTTTATATAATTTCTGTGGAGGCAAATAGTTGTGTTGACTTTTAATACATAAATGAGTAATAATGAGACTCAATCACCTACTATTTTATGATTGTTTGAAAAAGCAATAGACTGACCTTTCAGAGAGTGACAAAACTGAAGTATGAAAGTATTTACAGATGGGCACAACTCCCTGACGCTCAGTGTCTGTGAGCTGAAGTGTTTCTAAGAACCTACTAGCCACACGTTCAAGGGCATCTTCGGGCCATGGCTGAGGGAGAAGTGAGGAGGAAAGAATTTGTAAAATTCAACTGTTAGCAGTCTTCAAATGTCAAAATCAGTTTTTACCATTCAAACCACCAGAATGAAACACACTAGTCCCAGGTGTGTCTCAAGAACAATGAACTGATATAAGGGTTGGTTAGCTCAGGCAGCAAGGTCACTACCCATGCAGTGTTTTCTGGCAACTCCTGGCTGATCTTCTAGTTCAAAACTACACATTGACATTCCATCTAAACAGTTCTGTTTCTGTGTCATCCTTTGGCAGAAAAATTCATGGATATTAGCACCAAGCCAAACTATAGAGCTAACTGTGCTTTATTGAGAGCAATACTGCTTACATCAATACCGCTTCCCCAAGTTATATTCTGCTATCAAAGATCTACTGATAAACAACAGGATTTGTATTGCTGTTTGCTAACCATTCCTACAATGGATGGAAGGAATAATATATAGTTACCTGCTTAATAGGCAGCCACAATTAAGGTAATTTTATAGTCACAAAGAAACGGTTTCTCTAGTCCTTTACAACATACACATTATGTAATAAAATTACAATTTGCCATCATCAAACTAAGACTATGCATACTTCAGAAACTTATAGCAACAAAATTTAACTTTATTTAGTTGTAGAAATGTTGAGATCACACATCAAAAGCTCCCAAAATATTACAGAAAAGGCCTATGGAATTCTAAAATTTTGAAAAACAAGGAGTACTTCTACAAGGAAGACAAAAGAAAATCTGATGGCATGTAGAAATATAGAGCGTTAGAAAACTGAAGCAGATTTTTGAGGAAATAATATAAATATTTTCCCATACCTGGAACCAATCAATAGTACAGCAGTTGATGAGCGATGGAAACTGTCTCAGACGATTGCGGAAAGCTTCTCCAATCGGGCTGAATGCCACCACAATATGGAGATTTTCTTTGCAGAAGTTCACAAAAAGTGCAAACAAGGCCAAGGGACTGAGTTCTTCACCTTTACCACCAGCCTGAACTGCTGCACGGACACCCTTAGGAATATTACATAGCATAAAAACTGTTATAAAAATTCTCATTAAGCACATCTGAAGTCCTGTAGCAATCCTGTTAATGGTAGCATCACCAGGAAATAAAAATTTTTAGTGGAAATGAAACAGGCAAAATCAAGTAGAAAACCAGAACAAGTAGCAGATACTGCTGGAGATCAGGATTGCACTATTTATCTGTGGCCCTGACAACTCAGTCTAGAAATTATCATCTGCTGCTCTGAGCAACTGAGAGTAGATCATAACAATAGAGTAAAAGCAGAATTCTTCTGAGGGAGCAGATTTAAATGAGTAAAAACAAACTTTGCTCCAGCTGGCACATTGTGGATAGCTACCAAGTTCCAGCATACACCCACTGAATATATTCACGCAAACTGTAAAATTGGAAAAGAGACATACTATTTTAATATTGTCACTATGTACCTGGCAAGAATGAAATAGTAAGAGACAAAGAACACAAGAATTATAATTTAACTTTTTTGAAAGATACATGAATCTGGGTATCAACATGCTCCATAACTAAAGTGCAAAAAAACCCAGTAGTAACATCTATCAAGTGATACAGATATTGCAGTAAAGAATATTGTGTGTGTACTAAGAACCGCTTTGAAAGTCAACTAGAAGCATACTTTGGTAATTTATTAAAAACACCACAGAGATAGGAACACAGCACAGCACACAGCTCCAAATACTGTTTGCTAACATTAAGTTTCCAACTTGATGTATACAAAGATTGATGCCCCTCCCTCCCAAATTGTGACTGCTATTGTGAAAATCCCAGTCTGGTTTCAGTTTTTTCTTTTTTTTTTTTTTTTTTTAATTTGCCTGAGTACATTGCATGTTTACTTCTAATCCTAAATTCATGGAGCACCTTTGCCCACCTTGTTTCTGAGAAGTGTCAGAACTATGAAATTCTGTCTAACAGTGCCCTAGTGCCCCAGAGAGTAGAGTCTATTGAGAAAGGCAGGCCATGTTTTCTAATAAAAACATCATATCTTTGCATTTCACTGATAAATGAAAACATTATGATGCACATTCTCCTCCTATACAACACACTACAAAAACAGCTGTGGCCACGGGGTGTTTCTGAACAGCCCAAGATCTCTACAATGCACCACTTAATGTGTTTGTGAACAGAGTGCCAGGTCAGAATTAAAGCTTGTAGTTGGCATAAGCTACTCCATAAGTTTCCTAATAACTGGTTTATTTATCTAAGGTCTCAAAAATAAGTCACAGAATTAAGTGCAAATATCCAAAAGCCACATTTCACACTGAACTGACCAAGTAGATTAAATGGGAGATGAAATTAAAGAGAGTTTCTAAAGATACCTCTACAATTTCTTGTTTTTCATCTGCTGCAAAAAGATTGGGTACTTCCCCTGTGTTAAGGAGACTGTCAACATCTTCTAAAAAGCTTTCTTCTTTAATTTGTGCATCTGTGATTAGAAATACAGTTTTCAAGCCTTTTACACCTGCATTCTTCAGAAGTCTCTGAAAATGCAAGACAGTTAAAATTGTACATTCCAAAATATCCTTCCTCAAAATTAAGTCAAAATGTAGACAGGTTATTAATACTCACTTTCAGATCTTCCCTCCACTCGTTTGTACCATAGGTCTTAGAAATCTCTGGTTGAAAAACACACATTCTTGCCATGAATGCTGCCAGGCGAGTCAGAGACTGCCGTCCACTTCCTCCCATTCCAACCAGCAGAGCATTCCCCCCTGACTGCTTCAGAATGCGGCTTAATCTGGACAAGTGTTCCAGCATGTACCTGCATTGGGAACGTGCTGATTACCACAGGAGCAGAAATACATGTACATTTATGCACCCGAAAATCTGGGAAACAAATCAAGGAGTAGCATCTCCAAAACAAATCTCTGAATGCAGGGTGGGGCGGGGTAGAGAGGAAGAGGAAGAAAGAGATTGGGCATAAACCACAAAATAAAGTAAAATTTACGATTCTTCTATTATACAAATATCAATATTTAGCTAAATTACTACAAATTACTAAAAGGAACATGCAGAGGTAAGAACAGGAGCACTATAAGTATAAATGTGTTAAAGGCAAAGAAAAACATTAATTCTCTACTTCAAAATCACAGCAATATTACCAATTTTAACTTTCTCTAAGTATAGCAACAGAAAAGAGCTTTTTAAAGTAACCACTGGGGGAACATGGTTTTTATCAACAAACATCTCCCTTCCCTCTACCTCTGACAGTGATTTATAACTTATATATGGAAGTGACATTGGAACATCCTCAGGAAGCAGTATCTGCACATTACTGAGAGTCCTTGTCCAAACTCAAGCATGACTATCTCAGAATATGCAGTGAGGCCTACAGGAGATCACCTGCTTAAGCACAGGACATGGGGTAATTAAAGCAAGCTGAGCAGCTATTAAAAGTGGTCTCAAAAAAACTTCCAAGCATTTCAAGAAAGATAAATTCTTGTTTATTTTTACTGGTTAAAAAAATACAGGAAACAAATTCAGATGTTATCTATGAGATTGAACTTTAAGGCTACAGTCAAACATGCTCTCCTCACTGCTGTTCAGTGAGGTCACTGCAATATTGCTTCTACACCCAGGAAAAGTGGCCTCTGATCAGAGGCTGCCAGCTCTTCAAACTCCCAGCCTGGCTCTGTATACAGGCACTCACAAATCCAGCTTGGCAAAATGACCTAGACTAAAATAAGCTGCTATTAGAAGTGTTTAAAGTAACCCTAACCACCTTCACAAAGTACTCACGTGTCAAGTTACCCTGGCAAATATGAAGAGGCAGTAATCTCTAGCAACAGAGAAGAGGAAGGAGTTTGACCTCCTAATCTCTCTTGGTTGTAGCTCTGCATGATCATAAGTTAATGTAAAAATAAGGGCCTGCAGAGTCTAAAATTTCACAGGATTAGCTGCAGCACCAGCTGTGCTGCAAAACAACAGAGCAGACAGACAATTATGAGTGAACACCTCACTCTTGGGATGCTTGTCCTTGAGAAATTAAAGTCCAGTGACATCCATCCTCACTGGTGACAGAGGCCTAGGAGAAGTACAGCACCCACCTAATGCAGTGCACAGTGTTTCCATAACAACAAAGACAAATACTCAAACCCCATTAGGAGAAAAGCTTCTCACTGTTTACTTTGGGATAGCGAGATAGGGAGAGGCATAAGAGAAAAATCAGTTTACATCTATCCAAAGAGGTGTAACACCACAAACACTTTTAAGGATGCATAAAGGGGAGGAGACATACCAAAAACCACAGTCCACAAAATTGAATATACTGAATTATCAACTACTGCTTAAATCTCTTAATAATTCAGATCATAAACACCTGAAAACGACAAGGGTCATTCTTGTTTTCTGGGTTTGATTATATTCATCCAGACACTGCTCCACAACATCACTGAACTCCTCAATGCTTGGAACCTCAACATAAAGTCTTTCATCTCCCTCAAGTTCTGGAACCATGTAGTCACCAAAACACAAACTTCTCATGTTTTCTTCTGTTACCTGCGGTAAATGTTCAACAAATTATGAAGTCAAGTTTAATATTTAATGAATGTATTCCTCATTGGAACTTTAGAAAACAAAGGAGAATTTAGACAAATACCCCAGACAAAAGAATAAGCAGCCCAAAATATTTTGACTCACAGACAACACGCCCTCAAAGTATGTTTCCTGAATTGAGCTGTACACTTATTCTTAATCTGTTCTGGGAAAACAACTGGCTCAAATAGCCACTAACAGTCTCATAATCATGACCTTCAGATTACACAAAATTCATACAGATGTATATTATGAAATGGACAACTAAGACCACAAAGCTATTTCTTCTATACATCAATGAAATTAAAAGGGACACCATAAACAAACAACAGAAAAAAGGAAGACAAGGCATAAAATATAACACAACTATACAGGATTTTGTATAAAATTTAATAACAATAACAGGATGCAGATACACAAAGTTCTTTAAGGAAAAATAGTAAGTTTACTCACATTTTAAATGTAATATTTTTTGAGAAGAATGCTTATGTACTGTTACCATAAGTAAAGCTTTGTAAAGGGAAGGCCTGGTAAAATCACGGCTCCAGCCTGTTACTTAGGCTAAGAAGAAAGGGACTGTGGGAGAGTGACTCAGCTAGAATAGGGGAGGTGAGGCATGCTGCATGAATGCCTCGTGCCTGCACTGTGGTGTATGCTGCTTGGTCAAATTTGGTTTGTTGTGCCTTAAAACTATGTAAAATGATAACCAACTAAAGTCATAAAAAGGCTAGATTTTGCCCATACAGATTCCTCCTTTGCACCTGCTTAGGGACCCTTCATCACTCCTTATCGCTACAACGTACAACAGTTAAACCCTCCCAAACAATTTTCATTTCTACGTTTTCTTTCCTCATGAAGCCACTTTGCCAAATTCAACTCAAACTTTCACACATATTTGAATCAAAGTTTCACCTATGATTAACTTTCTAGTCCTAAATTTGCAATAAAGGCAATTATTTTGCAACAGGTTAAACATGATACTCACAGGTGATGATCCTTCCTTCAGGTGTGCAAAAACTTTATCGAATGCTTCTTTGAAATGTTCTTTCACAATATCTTTCACTAGATTGAACAACCAGGCTCTGTCATCATCTTCCACCAGACGGTCATAAAAGACACGAAACACCTCATGCACAAACAGCCGAATCATCACATGTTTGTTTTCAACTGCACTTTTCTTAATGAGCAAACAGCCATGGATAACCCGTGAAAAGTCACGCAGGTTGAAGGTATAATGAGATTTGGCTGGTGTGGGCAAAAGATTTTTAATGGCTTTCTTATACACCTTCAGACAAAAACAACGGAGACAAAACAACGGAGAAATCAACAAAAAAGTAACACTTGACTGTATTATTATCATAATGCCTAAATGTCTTCTAAAATGTTATTTCTTAAAAAAATCCTTTCACACTACATTACTGTAGAGCCAAAGTAACTTTGATGAACAAATGGAAGGAAATTTCCATTAAGATATTTGCCTCTTACCTCTAAAGTGGCAGTGACAATTTGATTTCCAATTGTTAAGAAGTCAAAAGGAAAGTCATTAGTCCTTAGGTAAAGAGCCACTACAGTAGAGAAGATGCGGATCATTGTCTCATCGCTGAAAGAATTGATGGTGCAAATGTTGAAGTGCCGCAGGAACCGCGGGGTGACAGGATTCCTCCCACCGCCTGGAGGCCCCATAGCAGCCAGTAACTGTATGTCAACAAGGGTGATTTTAGAGGTGTCCTTAAAATCATACCTTCAAAAAAAAAATGCCATGTGACATTTAGATACAGATATATTTGTTACACCTTAGATGCAGCTATATGACAGACTACTCTCCGCATGCATAAAAGGTATTTAAAAATAGTAAAAAAACATAGTAGGCATTACATAACATAAATTTCTACATATTTTATATTTTTAAAAACAAACAACCCCTCCTCCCCAAAAAACCAAAAAACAACTAGTCCTTTAACTGTACACCAGTTAATCTTAACATATCATTTGCTGGCCCAAAAAAAAAAGATTATTTGTTTAAATTGCATTCCATAAAACCTGATATGAAATTTTGACATGAGTATTAAAACTGTAATGTGTCAAGTTATATTATCTCTGTTCAAGAGCAACAGGTATTCGAGCAGTGCCTGGAATCACAAGCGTGGCTGTATTTGAGAAGTGCCTGGAATTGTAGAACGATCCAGACTCAGGAAAACACCTGTTCCAATCTTCCAGTCTAAGCAAAGCCAAAAACCTCGAAAGCAGGGAAGACCTTCAACTTATTTTATTTCATGCCTATTATCAGATCTGATTTCATTGTGAATTTAAAAAAAATACTTTGAGATCTTGTTAAAAAAAATTTAGTGACTAACTGAAACATGGATAATAGGGAAAACCAACACAAGATATCAAATCAGAAGTTTTATACAATTGCATATATATAGATATGTACAGAAAACTGCCAACTCATTCTAAGGAGGAAGAGAAAGAAGAAGAACAAGAAACTGCACTGGAAAAAAAAATTAAAATAATCAAGGTGTAAATGAATAATTTTATTTAATGTATAATAACTCTTCTGAAGTTCAGCAATAGAACATTCTAAAAAACTCAAAATGAATTTGATCATCAGTTTCCTAAACTGAGGAGCCCTCAGAGAGTAATATACAAGTTGCTTCAAGTTTAAATAATGTATTTTTATATAAACTAAATCTACCTTAAGATTTACAAACTACTTCAAAAAAGTTTTGAAAATAAAATTCTAGGGAATAAATAAGTATAACAGCAAATACAGCAACAAAAAAGTTTCAATTGTATTTCAAATAATTACCAAAATCCATGGTCAAAGAATTGCCTTAAAAGTTCTATAGGAGGCTGTGCCCCATACTTCTCCAAAGCAGGCATATTCATATCATCTACAAAAATAATGCACTTTTTTCCCATTGGAGGGCCAAAGACTCCTTTGCGCCTCTTGTCCAGCCTGGCCATAATAATGTTCTGCAATGCAAACAGGATCATTCAGAACACAGATGAAATATTCATACCCACAACCTTCTTGAGACATAAATTATCTGTTCTACTAACCTGGGTCTGGTTGGCACTGGTTCGAGCTGAAAAGTTAATGAAGAAGGGGAAGTAGCGCTCCTTTTCCAAGTTGTTCATTAACTTGTCCTTGACATACACAGATTTCCCAGTTCCTGTTGGTCCCACTAGAAGCAGGGGTCTTCACAAAGAGAGAAATAAAGTACACAGGCTGCAGAAACCTAACACTAAAGTAAATGCAGCTAGAAGTCCAAGGTTTTACTAACTTGCCCTTCTTTTTCTACCTCTAAAAACATTACTTGCTCAAAGAAGAAACCAAAATGTTCTAATGCATTCATTACACCCTCTCATACTTTTAGTTTGCTTCCACCATCGAGAAAATGGGAGGAGAAATAAACATTTCTCGTTCCCTCATTCTACTGGTGTTGGAGTATACGAACACACGTGAGAGTTAAATCTCTCCTGATAGGTCTTGCACTGATTCAGACTTCATAAAACTTTCAGCCTTGGAACCTGAGGATGGTTTTTATTTCCTTCTCTTATATGATCTGACCATGGCTACTATAACCAATTTTGATATGATTAATCAAAGAAAAAAATTAAAATATGCATTTAATTGCCAAAGTAGAAAGAAGGTGTAAAAGCTTTTTGGGCTGTCCTAACAGCATCATCAGAATGAGAATACTAAAGCTGGACTATAATAGGATTTCACAAAAAATATAAAAACAGATTTTTGGGCAAATTTTTTTGTTTGTAATAAACGTCTGCTTTAAAACGACCAAATAAACTGAGGGTTTGATAAAAACAATGAGCGCAAATGAAAGAATAAGAGATATTTCTACCTATGATCAAATTTCACTTTAGAAATTTGTAGTGAAGAAACTTACTTTCCATGGGTAATGAACAGGTCTAGCAAATAGGTATAGCGAACTGTATCCATCGTTGGGACTATAATATCTTGAATTTTCACATTTTTATCACTATAATTAATTTGTTCAATAAAGTCATTCCAGTGAGCCCAACCTACTTTGACTTTGAGCTAGGAAGAAATACAGATGTAGAACAGATTGGTGTTATACATATAAAGGGTTTTCTCTACTACTTCACTTTTGAAAAATTAAAATAATGGATTTTTATAAATTAACGAATATTTGATCTTTCAAAAGTTCATACATTTAGCTTGCTTTACCTCACTAATAAAGTATTAAAGTACATACCTAAAATTAGACTCCTTCATTTTCTTTAAAATTTTGTTCAGTGGAAACAAACAAAAAAACCCCCACACACAGAAAACCACAACAAAAAACCACGAGAAGAATGTTTCTAATAGACACTATAAACAAAAATTGTAACAAAAGCAAACTGCCTATGGGCTTAATATTCTGCTTTCCATCTGAACAGTCCACATTATTCCTTCTATACAAAAGCAGTTTTGAATCTGCCAACTGAGCTTGAGTTACAGAAGAACTATAATGTGGCCATATTAAAAATAAAACTGAAATGTACCTCTTGGTATTTTATAAAAAAAATTGGTCAGTGCACTGATACTTGAAAAAGAAAT
Source organism: Machaerirhynchus nigripectus (assembly GCA_013397975.1). Taxonomy (NCBI): domain Eukaryota; kingdom Metazoa; phylum Chordata; class Aves; order Passeriformes; family Dicruridae; genus Machaerirhynchus; species Machaerirhynchus nigripectus. The sequence continues at coordinate 4,510,427 of VZRQ01008285.1, read as the reverse complement.
GAAAAACGCATTGTGGGATTTAATCCAACTAACACTCTACAACATCCAACAGGCTTCATAAAGTTAAAATACCCACCTGGCTGTATTTCACTTTTATTATGACTGTAAGAATCTATTTAGTGGATGCAGAAGTCAATCCTACCTCATAGACGTAGTCATAGACCAAGCCTTTCTCTGGAAGAGGACACTCCCACTTTCCCAAACTCTCTGGTATAGGATTTGTTTTAGATTTCCCAGACAAAGTTTCCCTCAAGAAATTATCAAAAATTGTCCTGCTGTCACCATCACAAGTCCCACCAATGGACCAGATTGTGGCAAAAGCAAAACAGCCCTGCAAGGGCAAAAAAATTAGTAAGCGTCTCATAAATTGACATATTATATGAAACTTGTACAGTCTGATTAACAAACATAATTCTAAAAATATTGTTAAGCAGAGAGATATTAGAAATTACCCTTGAATAACCCTGGCCTAAAGAGATTTAGAAATCTGACTATAGACAGAGCACACAAGAAAGTCTTAAGGACAGAAAGAGAGAGAGAAAGAGAGAGATAACAAAAAATAAAGGCCACTGACTACAGCAGTATGTCACAGGACAAAGCCTGAGAAGAGTTCTAATGACAAACCAGGATCTAGAAATTTTCTATTCAATTTTAAATAACTACTGTCATATTCTATTTTCTTCAGTTTTTCATAAGAACAATCATATAAGGTCAGACAGAGGATCCAACTAATATAACTGTCAGAAAACCTTCTCCCATAGAAATTTTGCTCAAACAAACAAGCCAATCAGCGTTGCATGAGTATTTATTTCCTTTAAGAGAAAGAAGACACTTTGCTTCAGCTAACTTCTTGGTTACTGAAAAAGCACATTTAATAAAAACACTATTCCAATTAATTGGAAAAACAGTAAAATTTTTAATCATATCTGTCACTTGTAAGACTTCCATCTGATCTGGGCATCTCCAGAATGTGGGGAGAGAGAGTAAGGAGACAGTAAAATTGTTTCACATGTCTCTTATTCACAAATTAAAGTTACTTGATTAGTACAATTGTTTTGAAAACCAGTGTATACAGAAATAAATATACATTTCACTACATGTTAAAAAACCAACCATAATCCAGGCATGGATGCTTTTGTTGGTTGGATCTTCTTGCAGAGCTGGACAAATCAACATTTCAAAAATCCGTGTGAGAGCTACTACAACATTGATATCACTTGTAGGCACCAGTTCCTAAGAGATTCAAAAGGTTGGATGTCATACTTTGCGTCTTCAGTTAATTTATCTTTTGGAGATAAAATACTAAAATAACTAGATCATTAGCTAATTCTGAACACGTATTAGAAGGCAAGGTATACATTGACTTTTACTCAAAAGATCATTTGCCCTCCTCAGTCACTGAAATGTCAAGACCTCTAGCTTGTTAACCATGTTCATGGCTACCATGTGACCACTACAATAATACATCTTAAACCAAATCAAAACCCACAGAAGTAACTACAGCAAAACATGAGCAAAATTCTAAGCACTGTCACACTGAGCTTGCAAGGAACTACAACTTTCCCCTGAAACTTAAAAAAGTACTTCCTTATACAACATGACATCTTTAAAGAAAAAAATGTACAAAATTCTCTTGGGAAGACTTTTTAAAGAGTGTTTTAAATACTAACTGCACTTTTGAAAACAAGAAGATGAAAATGATGATCAAGTTTCAAGTCCTAGCTGACATTCTCATTTTAACTTTCCAAACTGGTCCCAAGAGCTGCATATTCATTCCAACTGTGCTTGTCATGAGAGAACAGTCACCTCCTACCACGGGTAACAGAATGGAAATGGCCACTAACCACTGCAGGAAAAAACTCAAAAAATACCTTGCACTGTTTCTGACGGACTCTTAATGCTGCTGGTACCAACCAATCAAAAAGTCCCTGCAGAAGAGCTTGATGTTCCTCTGAGTTCAGAGGTTCAGGTAATTTATTCAGCCAAGAAGTAACAAGTGGCCTCCAGCCCAGCTGAGAAGGTTCCAAATAAATCATGCCACAACGACTGACTGTAGCAGGCTAAGGAAAAATGGTAAACTCATTTTATTGTGCATTTAATATACTGAATTTTGTTTCATATTTTCATTAAATACAAAACTTACGGATGCCTGGGAAAGATCCATTGTTTCAAAAATAAGAGTCATCTGAGGGGACATTTGGATGACTTCCCCACTCATCAAACAAAGCTTGAAAGATAAAAAATAACATGCACAATTAGAAAAAAAAAATTAGTTGTAAATTACACTTTGTCTCAGGAGAGTTCTATCTGAAAATCGGAAAAACCAAATCAAATCAAAGGTAAGGTAAACTAGATAAAATGTTGAACCACTTGTAGCAATAGATTTTTATCAAGTTTTAGCTAAAATCTTCACTTAAACCATAATACTCGGTAGTAACCCACCAGAAGTTTCATTACAATCAGTCTTGCATATGACAGGATAAAGAAAAGAAGAAAGGACAAAAGCTATCTGCAGCTATTGTTGCTAATACTGAAGCATTCCAGCTGGAGATGCACTACCCTTTTGTACTAAACTAAGAGTCCAGTTTGAGTATTTTGACACATTATCATCCAGAACTTAAAAGTTCAAATGTTGTCTCTCATTTTTATATTCACTTTGAGATTCCTAGGGCAAATTTACAAAAGTGGTGTTACAATTTTGACTGCAGAAGCTATTATTTCGAAAATGCAAACCTTTGTGTCTTGGCATTATATAGAAATACAAGTGTCTAAGTTTGTGCAGGCTTAGAAATAATGGGGTTTATAATATATAATTAATTGTAATTTCTGATATTTAAATTGCAATTATTTATGTTAGAAAATTACATTACGGCATCACAAAATACTACAGAATTCATGTTTTTCAGCAATGAGTTGATTTTGTGATTATGATTCTAATAAAGTAAAACAAAACAAACAAAAAACCTCAATCAAAAACCACCAAAAAAAAGCTTATGACTTGTCACCAACACCATCTTGCACTCGCCCATTTCAAAAGTCAGGCACTGCAGTTTGTATTTGTGGTTTTATATGTAGAAGAATATTTGCAAAATGGCACATAATTTTATTTAGGCATTTATTTGACTGACTGATACCTTTTTGTTGTCATCCAGAACCGTGTTCATGCTTTCTATCCACAGAGTATCGATGGGGCCATCAAAGATGACCCATTTGCGCTCGGGAGTCTCGGACAGCGCGAATTCCCTGAAGGTTGTAGCGACGACCCCGTCTGTCCACTGACAGGGGTGGACGTGGGAATGGGGAGAAAGACAAAGAACACAGAGTTCAACCTGAGCTGCCAGTCACAGAAACTCTTCCCTTTGCTTTCCATTATCCCTCACTTTTAATTATTCTCCTCCTGTGCTGCCGAGAGCAGCATGTAACTTTGGACTTTCACCGAGGGACTTCAAACATCAGCAAATTTTAAAATGGATTTTTTTTCACTTGAAAAATATACTGTAACAAAAAAGACCAGCAATTCATTTTACTGAAACTTAGAAGTGCTTCTGCTCTGTCTTGCATGTGTTTCTCTCCAGAGACACCCTATGTTTCACTATTTCTCATTTACTACTTCATATCGTTCCTTCTCCAAACCTAAGTTTCACACTTGGGAACTCATGAGTTTATGGATTTTTCTAGATAGTTTTTGCATTACTTTGATTATACTGGTTAAAAACAGACAGAGAAGTGAATACAGTTATGTTTGATATGATTTCCTAGTATGGATGCAACTATAAGAGGACAATGACTTTCAAAATGGTAATGCTTTTTTTTTTTTCCATATTTAAACCTATATAACTGCATACACACATGGTACTGCATTTTTTATATCCTAATTAAAAACAGGCCATAAAAGCATTAGTTAAAGGAAAACTTACAACTGTGATCTTACCCGTGTTTAAAATCAAAAAGTTATGAATTCAACAGTTTACTATCCATAATAACAGAAACATAATATACAGGAAACATTATTTTTTAAACACACATTACCTCATGGGATATCTGATCAAACTGCCCAAAAAGCTGGCCCATAGTGATTGATTTTGGATTCACAGTTCTATAAATGACTTTTTCTTCTTCACCATAACCACGCTCTTTCATAAGAGACAGTGTATCTGCCAACACATGTAGAACTTTGGTCTTCCCAGAAAAAGATTCCCCCACCAACATGAAGCTGTTAGATGGAAAAAAAATCCTGCTATTAATACATTTGTTGTGCAATTGAGACTTTTACAGATCACATGAAGGCCAACAGTATCAAACATATGTTTAAAGCTAATTTTCACCACGTTTTCAAAAAGTGAAGCAAGTAAGTTTTCTTTGTACATACAAAACATATTTTCCACAAACCCAGTTTATTTGCACATGCAAATCTGATTGCATGATGTCTTATGGAGAAGATTAATTAATGAGCTGAATATTAACCATAATATGGCTAATGTCATATTGTGTATATTTTCTCCACACAGTTGCTATTCTGTAATAAAAGCTAGGAGTAAAATGGCACAGATCTGACAAACAATATTTTCATACAAATAAGCTTTTACAGCCCTAAGTTTTCACCATACTGGTACCAGCACCTAAAATTATTATACATGTGAGAGTACTTCTGATATCAGGAAGAGTACAATTCCCCAGACATACATCCACGAGAATTTTGCGACATGCAAAAGCAGTATCAGTAATCAATTGTTCCAATACAAAGAGGAGTATTTTGCCACCCTCAAAACCTTCTGTAACTTCATATAAATATATATTACAGTATAAGTCACAATACAACAGATAGTGCAGCGATAAGAATCTTACCCATGTCTAACAATCATCATTTCATATGTCTGTATCATTTTCTGCATAAAAGTTTGTACAGGTTGGACATTATGTCGAGTGCAACATTCATTGGCACATTCCAGAAAATCCTAAAATCAAGACAAATCATAATCTTATTCTTGCTACAATTTAAATTACTGTCCTGCACTACATTAGAAGAGTTTATGCTCACCAGCAACGGTTTCAAATTAATTAATAAATGAAATAGTATTAGCCAGAATATAGCAAACTTCCTGGGGCAAACAAGTCCTACTTCTGTAGTCCTACTTCTCATGTGCTAGAACAGTATTTAACTACAATTTTTATCTTGAGTAGAAGGCGTATCACTGCAGGAAACCAGCAGTGTGCTTTGGAACCATACACGTTTATCAAGATTGTAGTATTTACTGAAAACTTAAAAGTTAATCCAGTTTGTTTTTACCAACATACTCATCCTTCTTTCCAACCATCCTCCTAAAAAGGATGCTTTAAGTGTTGCTATAAATAAAATACAAGCACAAAGCTTAATCTCACTTAATTATGTCAAAAAATTAAGAAAGAAATCAGAAAGCCTAAAATTTGGCAAATGTGCAGGTCAATTCCCAATCGGAAAGGCACAACCCTTCTGAATGTAAAGGAACTCAGACATGGATTATATTCAGCACAGATAAAAGAATTCCCTTTGCTACAAAGTTTCATTGCAAGCATTCAGCAATTTTCCTCATCTTGAAATACCTCATTGCATTAATTGCACTTGATTAAAAAGCAAATAACCACAAAACAATCAACAATGATCATGACCAAGGAAAAATTAAAAGACTACTTACATTGTAGTCTGCCTCAGGAAGCTTGATTCCAGGAAATAAATCACTAGTTATACCCATGAACAGAGGTATGTCATGTGACAAAAATTTGGGCTCATTCACATCTTTAATTGATCTAAGAAGCTAGAAGAAACAAATATGCATTTTACCGTTCTTATTAAGAGACAGAGCATAAGGTGTTCAGCGATTAAAATAACCCAGTATGTAACAAAGATGAATTTATTAAAATTCTTATCAAAACGTCTTTGATAAGAAGTTAAGCCCAACCCTGTGATCACCAGCACAGCCCTGGAAAATGCAGCATGTATTTTATTATCTTCATTTCACAAACTACAAAACATAGATCAGTGATGTGACAAGATGTGCTGGAACTGCCTTTAGAACTCAGAACTGCATGCATCTATGAAATTCCTTAAACAAATATTCCCCCAGGAACTCACCAATATATCTTCGTCTTCTGTGGGAAATTTTAACTTCAGATTGCCTGCAGCCACCAGCACAGCTTTGACTGCCCGCATGCCATAGTCATAGTGATACTGAGAGGAAAGCTGTTCTGAACACAGCCTGTAGGTCATGACTATCTTCACTGACAGCGACTTAGCGTTCAAAAATCCATACGAATAGAGGGAAATTTCTGCTATCAGAGCATAGTTGGGAACCATCATGGCTACCGTTCGGAAAAGAACCTGAAATACATACCCAAAGGAATACCTTTAAATAATTAATTTAGGAATGAAAAGTAATTCAGAACTTTTACAGGTGATGAATCAGTATTCATCCCACCACAAAATAGAATTATCAATATTTGCAGCTTATGACTCCCTAGGAAGTTAACCTAATTGAGCTACCATCAATAATCCATCTCAAAGTACAATGCAGTGCAGAAAAGACACTGTCCTTCCCAGGTCTCTTCCCTCAGCAGTGTCTCAAGAATGCAAGAATGCAATTTGCCCCTTGCACAGATGTATCCACCAGTAAGGAAGGAAAATGTGGTCCATGGCAGGTGAGAGAATGCACTTCCTTTCTTTAAACGATCTGCAGTTGGTGTGCTCCTCATGCTGCACTACCTCTGCTTTCAGTTAGCAAAGCCTCCTCATGGAAACAGCTCATCTGGTCAAAGCAATCATCTCCAAGGTCACAGACGTATCTATTTTATTATTTTACCTTCAGATTATCTGGAAGTTCTGAACGTCCTGCATAACCTGGATTCATAGTAATTGCTATGAAGCAGTTGGGGTTAAGCTTCAGCTCAGTTCCTTCAAAATTAAATGTTTCTAGCTTTATCTGTATGGCTCTCTGGATGCAAAGGATCTGCTGTGCCACTACAGACAGCACCTCCAGTTCAATGCGATTGAATTCATCAAAACATGCCCAGGCACCTGATGAAGCCAAACCTTTGAAAAACTGCAAATGAAGAAAAAAACCAATAATATTGCTTAACAGAGCCTTAGAAGATTCAAAAGAAACTAAGACTATCATGTTGGAAGTTTAATTAGATTAAAAAAATACAATTATGTTAATAATGCTCAAACCTGCTTAGATCATAGATCAGTGATGTACTGAAGAACAAAGATTTTGGTTCTAAAGCAAGCTAAATCATAAGATCCCAATCCCATGTTTCTTTCATGTTTTAATTAGCAACTTAATAGGCTTTCATAAAGCACAGAAAATTAAATATATAGAGAACAGTATATAGCATCCAAGGGTAGCAGACCATAGGTGCCACATTTATTTGTGTCTGCAAAGTAGGGACCCTAAAATTTTCATGCTAAAAATAAAATACAACATATATTTATTTTCTATTTACCTTTCCCATTGCCAGGTAATCAAGGCCATCAGAGCAGTTAAAGACAACACACTGAACAGCAAGAGCTTTAGCCAAGTCTTTGGTGGTCTCCGTTTTACCTGTTCCTGCTGGACCCTCTGGGGCACCACCGAGGTTTAAATAAAAGGCTCCAATCTAAAGCACAGAAATAGTTTATGGTTCTGAATGAAAATGGTAAAATGAAATTGCACGTGATAGTTTCATACACTCATTTTATCTAACATAAAAGGTATGGTTTTACTAATTAAAAAGAAACTGAAATATACTTACAGCTGGGAAAATGCAAGAGAATTTAACTTTTACCCTAACAGAGAATTCAATTTTATTATCATCATGACCATGATTGGTTACTCAAACGTTATGGTACCCAACCTTTCAGTTCTTGTTTAGATAGGCCTTTAAAGTTAAATTTGTTGCAGTTACTTGTTGCTACTCTTTTCTCTCTCTGTTTGTCCTTTAATATACTTTTTTCATCTTTTTTTTTCTTTCCCACACCATCCCCCTTTGTTGTATGTGCATTCCATTGACCATTCCATATTCTCTCCTATATTCCATTGAAGTAGGAGGAAATCTGACAGAAAACAGAAAATTTAAAGACTTTAAATGAACAGTCCAATCCACAGTTACAGGGCCACATCTATATTCACTGACAAGTTCTGGGAATACTTTATTAAGACCTTGGTGGGCAAAGGAAAAGACTTCCATTCGCCAGAATGTCAGGCTTCCACCTGCTGTGCTCTGATCCAAGGTTTCTGAGCCCAAAACTGAAACAGATTTGCAGCTGCATCACCCTCTCACATCACTGTATCTGTATGTTTTGACAAACAGATACCAAGCACCAGCTACAGCCACACCATGGATGCCTTGCAAAACTTGAAACCATACTCCAGCAAAGAGACTGCAGTAAATGATAATGAGAAAAGTTGTATCTGAGATGACTTTGGTAACTTTCAGTTGTCAGGTGAGCTGAGGTTAAACCAGTACAATAATAAACACCTCTGCCAAGAGCGGTGATACTAAGAGGTTGCCAAACTTCTACTAGTCTTAGGAACAGTGTGATCACAAGTGAATCCTTCTCCACTTAATTTAGCAGCCACAGAACACCAGAAAAGCACTTTGGGTTCTCATAATCTGTACAGCAATCAAATATTGTCTGTTTTTCCTGTGTGTTTTAAAAAAGCACAGCCACAACAGAACAACTCACTGTTTCAGTCAGGTTGGTTGGCTGTCCAGATTTGCTGTTATGAGTGATTTTCATGTTTAGTATTCTGTAAAAACGACAAACCTCATTCTAGCAGAAATAGCGGAGTCTGACAATAACCATAAGCCCTAAAAGGAGGGCTGCACTGAACAGTGTGAGCAGTACTAGAGCACAGTAAATACAATTTGCAGTAGCCCAGGAGGAAGCTCATACCAGCGTGCGGTAACACCTGTCTGTGAGAGGAGTGATCACCAGGCGCGGGGAGTTGCCGAGGTATTCGTAGGCATATTTCACATTGCAGTTAATGATGCACACACGGACGTTCTCATTCTGCCAATAATAGCGCAGCTGTGCGAGCCACTGAAAGTCTGTTTCACTCTGTACACCTGACAAACACAGAGTTGACAGCAATCATAAAAGATATTGCAGATAACCAGATTTGCTATTATGGTTAAATTTAAAACAGCTTTGAAATTATTAATGTTGATGCTCGTAGAGAAATACTCACAAACCCATTTTAGTACTGTACTAGTTTAGGCAGTAAAATCTGATTGGTTAACGATTTTTCATTAATTACATGCTAAGAAAAATGCTTTAAAATATAATTACCGCTGTCAATCATTTCCTTGATGACATCTCTAGCATGCACATCAATAGTAACCAAGGCACCCAGTGTAGTCCTTGTTTGCTTTGACAGTTTTCCTCTCACCAGCTCTACAATATCATTAAGTTGAAGCTGAAGTGTATCATAATAACCCTTTAAGCCCTAGGAGAGAAAAGGTTGTATCACAGTTTCAAGTGTTCCACACTTCTTCAGGTTGACTAAGTATCTTAACAGAGGTTGCTTATTAAGCTACTCTTTTATATTGTCATGGGTTTGCATCAACTTCTCTCTTATCCACAGTTATGCATTTACTTTGCAGAGCTACATTTTAAACTATGATTGCTCTAAATAAGAATATTGAAGTACTTGAATGAAAGGTATAAATCACTGTACATAAATTAATTTATGTCAAACACACAGGCTCACAATTTTTCAAATTTTATTTTGACTGTAAAAAACTGTTTGATTAAGCAAAATACATCAGCTGAAATGAAACACTAAGAAAGATTTTTAAAAAATTATGCATTACACAGTACCTTGGGTCCATCACGAAGAACTTCATGTACCTCACTTGTCCAGTACATTTGAGACACACACAACACTACTTGGCCAGGCCACTCGAGAACCCAGAGCTTTCTCTCAGTCTCTAGATACGCCTGAAAGAGTTAAATACATTATCAAAACACAGTGTCTGGGAATATATATCACAACATAATACAGAAGTTTATAATGTAATCCTATCAATATTCTTTGCTAAAAGAATACTATTTTCCTATTTGCAATGTCCAAATGGAGCTTTAAATGCTCTTTTCCTCTTAGGTTTACAATTTTTTACCCAACAATTTAAAATATTAGAATTATCTTCCCATATTACAGAAATATTCACAACTTGTTAACTTCATTCAAAGAAATATTTTCTGTCTAATGATTTTCTTTTAGGAGGAAGTGGGCATATTACAAGTGTCCTATTCCTAATTCATAAGAAACGTGAACTATTACATCAGGTGATACATCCTGTAAAATAGTATTGCTGTGAAAGTTTTAGAAGAATTTATATCCTGTGTTATAGGACAAGGACTTGCTTCTTATTCAAACTGAACTCTTAATGTATATCACTGGCCTGTAAATACAAATCATGTTAACTTGGTCCTGGCCCCGTAACTTCATCAACTCCTGTGTTGAGGAAGAATTTTAGAAAGCCAAGAGACAGCCATAAAACAAAGATAGGTGCTACAGTTCTTAAATTATCAGAAACTCCATACCATTCTTGATCTGGCAATTACATCACGTACAGTCTTCAGCATAATATCTTCTACTTGAATTAACCACTTCTCCACTGCACCTCGAGCTTCAGAAGTAGAAATGTTTGAAATCAGTTGTACACGCTCGCCTTCAGAACTACACATTCCTTTAATATCCAAATTGCGAAGGAAATCCAGCTTAGCAATGCCTTCAAAACATTTCTTCAAGTGAGGCTGAACTCTAAGAGGATCCTTAGTCTCCGACAGGATCTCCAACATTTCATCATTAGACAAGAAAAAGAAGCTAAAAAATTAGAAAAAAAAAAAAAGAAATACAACTGCATTATCAAGCTATTTTTAAGACTGATCTTATTCACAACAAAAAAAACCATTCAGAATCTGTGGGTTTTAAATAACCAAAGCTCATCATACCGGGGAAAGAAGAGACGTTTTTTCTCAAGATAAGCATTAAGCCCTTTCATGATTTTGTCAAGAAGCTCATTACAGGTCTGAAGCTTCTCTGTTAATCCTGGCAAGGAAGTAGCAGCAAGAACCTGTAACAACAAACACGTGCAAACTGTCAGCTATACATGAGATATTCAAACAGTAGAAGTTAATCAAATAAGGAACGACATAACTTTGTTTCTAGAAAGCCTAGGGAACTGAAATCGTAGTTCACTGTATATATTCTGAAAACCAAGCATCATCCCCCTGCCCCCCCAAAAAATGGCAAGAGAAGCTACTGTTTACTGTTAGTAATGGATATTTCCCTTACCTTTGGGTCTTCAGCACAAAACTGCATAATCTCTCTCCACAACCTATCCACAGTCTGAAACTGCCGCCCCTCTTCTGGCATCTGTTGCATAATATCCTCAGAAGAAAAGATGGGTTCCAAATACAGCCACTGTGCCTGCACTTTCAGCCAGTCATCAATATTCTCCTGAATTTGAATTAAGCGTCTTTCCCATTCCTTAATAAATGTTTAAAGAATGTTAACTTGACATTTCCAAGCAAATAATGTTAGAGACAACAAATTCAGGAAAGTAAGACATTGTGTTATTCTAGCTCCCAAAGAGAAAAAAAATGTCTACCAATAAACAAAATGAAAGAAAAATGTTTAGGACTATTAAAGTTCTTCCACATATACAGACGGCCAAAGGAACTCAGGAATTTTTACTTACTTGGAAAATAATTTTCCAAAATGCATTTATCACTTTAGTGCTATGAACTTCCAACAACTTAATTGTTAAGCAATAGCCAGGAGGTTACCAGTGATAAATTCTGTTTCATCTCCCCACAGCAAGGGCTCTTGTAGCTGAATGGCAGCAGGGACACAATAACAGAAAAGCCACCTCAGCTCACAGGAGAGATCCAGCAAGTCCAGCATCCTGTTCCTTAAGTGGACAATAGCAGATACCACTGGAGCAGGCTGGAGAGGCTGCCTGTAAAGTGTACATACTACGTATGTTCACTGAGCCTGCTTGAGCCTGAACATTTCCCACATAAACCAACAAAGAACTAGGGAGGGTAACTGCAAAGCAATTCCACCAGCTTCTCTCCTGTCAATAGCCGTGGTGTGAGCACCACAAAGACTACTCTAGCCCTGAAATTCAAAATCAGGTGTAAAGCACTGCCATCATTACTCTGAGGCCTGATTAAAAAACATTCTCCCAGCCATCAAGAAGTTTCTTTGCCCAGAGGAAAACACTGTAGTTCAAAATTCGAGTCCAAACCTCAAGAATTAATAAGTGTTCTTATTAGCAAAAATAGAAATATAATTCCAGTTATTAAGAAGCAAGGTTAACAGAAATACTGATTTTGCAAAATATGAGAAAAAATAATCAGGTCCTCTTGGTTGCACTTGAATCAGAATGGAAGAGGGAATTCCAAAACAGAAATAAGGTAAGTATGACTCATATAAACCCAAAAGCTTCTTGCTGAAAAATTAATGAAAGCATTTCATTAACAACTCAAACAATAAAGTTGCAATACAATTGGTATACTATTGCACTAGTTACCATAAAAATAAAAATCGTTGAAAAAAGTACTCATTGTACCCTGATTTCCTTGTCAAATGGTTTAATGAAAGGTGATCCTCTCATTGTCTGAGTTTTCATAATCTGATCATCGAGAAGAGCCTGAATATCATCCACTGAAGACAGAATATGAATACCAGTGTCACGATACGCATTTGTGTTGAAGGAAATGGAATCCCAGGTTTCCACCATGGTATGCATTGCTTTCTCCAAAGAAAATTCCTATTTAAAAAGAAAATATCTTGGTCTAGTCACTGAATTGTTTTTTTCCAAATCACTAATTCAATATATAAGCTTATCCAGCTGAATAAGCTATTTTGCTCTAGCAGCACAAATTAACTACTTGTTATTACTTTTCCTCAGTATATCCTTTTCTTGCACACAGAAAGCAGCACGCTTGGGAAATACTAATGACGTCACATGAGATACAAATGCTTATACTCATCTTTATCATATAATGGGCCAAAGTCTCACCCAATCTCTTCTGTTGCATAATAGCAAAGACAAAAAATGCTAGCAAGTCATAAAAGTATTCACTAAGAGACCTGATGTCATATTTGTCACTACCACATCTCTGTGCTTACCTTGCTCGCACCTACACTTATTGCTGTAAACTGTTCCAAGTAAGAAGACAGATTCTGCTTTAAAACTTTTCTCAGGGTAGTTCCAGCATCTGGTGTTATATCATATCCTACTATATCTGACATCTGCCGCCAATGTCGTTCTCTCATGCCAGGGTTACAAAAGACAGCCACAGTGGGAACATTCTCCTAATTCAGAAAATACATTTATAAGGTAAATATTGTCATATACATTATTCCTTAATTTTTTAATAATCTTTCATGTGCATTTAAAATTCTGCTACAGTAGCCGAAGACATCAAAATCTTTTCCAGAAAGTGCAGATGGCTCCAGTCAGTTATCCATTCCCTTTCTAAATAATTATATTGACTACCAAAGAAGAAATATAAAAAACTATTAAGCATAATTTTTCAGTGATGCTAAATTTTGCTTCTATTAACATAATAGAGTCCCATTTCAAAATTCCCAACTACATCCTTAAATGTTCTTCTGCATCCAAAAATTACTTTTCTCCTGTATGTGATCAGTCATTAACAATTCCACAAACTATTAAAAAAGTATTTTAAAAATCCAATTTTATTAAAATGAATGGGACAGTACTATCTGGAAATGAGGATTCAGAACACACTCTCTCTCTCTCTCTCTGACACTGCATCATCTACGTGTACCGAGCCCTGAATTTAGCATTTGTCCCTCAGCATTAGATATTATTATCCCTCATGTTTTCTTACCTTGAAGTCTTTAATCTGATCCAGAACTGAAGAACACATTGTAAGAGTTGGATTACCCCTTACAGCTTTGCGTTGCACTGTCTTTTTCTTGTCCGATGCCGCTTTCTTCTGCTTTTGTTGGAAGAGTCTCAACAGTTTGTACATCTCTCTATAAAACTCATCAATCTCAGCCTCCATGCTTTCCCCGTCTAGTTCCAAAAAGGTCCCATCCATCCATCTGAGAAAAAACATAAGGTTACAAAACAGAGTAACCAGTGTGGCCCACAAATAATTATCACTTTGTTTTGCAACACATTAATAGCTATTTAAATTAAAGCAAAGCTCTCCTTCCATATTATTGTTATTCTCTGCAAAATTCTAATGCCCAGCTAAAAGTGGCTCGACCACATTCTTCTGTGTATTTGTGTAATTCTCTTAAGTCAGTCACATAATGAAACTGAGCATGGATGGAGAAATATTTAAGTTAACCTCTGGATAGAGATCGACATATGATACTTAAAAATACACTAGGTCTTGTATTTTCAAACCGCCCCCACTTTCAGCCATAGCACATTATAACTTCTGAAGAATGCATGAAACGATAAACAGTCTCCCCTAACTTATACACAGAGTAGAGTCTTGTGGTAGGATCTAGTCACCAGACAGCAACACAATCATTTGAACCCATCATTTTGTACAGCTGCTAGGTTAAAACCAGTTTTGGTTACATACAGGTGATGAGCTTTCTAGTGGAATTTCTTCCTTTTCTGGAAAATGGCTCATAACACAGTTTTTCTTCTTAATACATTTCTTCCACAGAGCTTGTCTTATTACAGGCTTCACCAGCATGACCAATACAACTAGAACCTAGTCTGAGATTTGCTCCTCTGCTCTCAGGCACATGGTGTAATTCTCGGGGCTGTCCTGTGCACGGCCAGGACTTGGACTCAATGATCCTTGTGGGTCCTTTCCAACTTAGGGAATCCAATGATTCTATGATTCCATGATTGCATTTTAAAAATAAAAACAAGTCAACATTTTTTCTAGCTGAACTAAAAATAGCAAGCTTGATATGTATATCACCCTTTTACTTTGCTTGCTAATAACACGTTAACAAGAAAACAAACCCATATTCTACATCTGACATGAATGAGACCAGCAGAAGCATTTTTCTCACTCTCCCTCTTAGAGCATTAAGAGCTGAATTACCTTTTTTCTGTTCGCTGCCATTTCAGTATAAGATTAAAGAGTTTCTGGTATGGTTCTATATCAACTTTTAAGTTGTTGAGGAGTGGGAATTCACTTGGTTTCCATCCGAGCAAAGTCTCTTCTTTATTAAGAGCAGTTACTGTTTCATGAGTGTCCTGTATTGTTTTCTGTAATGTTCTCAGGTCAGTCACATACTGAAAACAAATAATAGTACGTCTTGAGAAATAACCAAATTATGCTCTGAACAGCTATCAAAATAAGATATCAAAATATTATAAGCTTTCATATTAAAATTCTAGAAAACAGAATTTAAAAACTTGTCTGCTTATTAAAGAGTACATAAACTGTGAAGAACCCAGATGAACATTATGAAAAATAAAACTGGTTCTCATTACTGAATTCTAGAGTATTTTAGTACTTAGTTTGTGCTTTAAAACTCACTGTTCCAGGAGGCAGGCACACACTTTTTAATGTAGCTGGCATATCACATCATATCATATTGGCAACTGGGATTTATTAGCTTAGGATTTCTGTTTTGCACTTTGAAGTGTTTTGTTTTTAAAAAAACCAAAATTTCTTACTATTCAATATCCTCCAATTAAAGCACAAGACATGCTCTGGAAATTAAAAAATACTGCTAGAAATCCACAAAGTTTTGGAGCCAGTGGTCTGCTCTTCACAAGCATAACAATGAAATTTTGAGGTTTGTAGGAAGAAAATATCAAATTGCTACCAAACATTCTTTCTGAACTGCTATTATGATTACCTTTTAGCTAATTCAAGCACAACTTTATAGCAAACTTACCTCTAAATAAAATGTTAATTGCCAATGAAAAACAAAAATTGGAGGGGGACAAGTGTAATTTTATGAGCCTGTTCACTGTGGCAAGAGGACAATAAATGTTTTAGTCCACACTAGTTAAACTGATTTCTTTTAATTACCTTTTTTTTCCATGATCCCTGTGTATTAAACACAGAAAACATTTCTACTGATTTTATACTATTAATCAAACCTGTTGCATGCGATCCAGTTCTGAGTATTCTTCTAATTCTATTACAGAATTATAAAGCTTGTCTAATTCAGCATGCAGGTTATCACATTTCTGTGCCGCTTCTCGTTCTCCTTTTGTTTTAGCCTCTTCAATCAGCTACAAAAAAATTGATTTTTTTCACAACAACAACAACAACAACAAAAAAAAAAAAAAAAAAAAAAAAAAAAAAAAAAAAGCAAAGGTGGTTGTAAGTCCTTTCCATGATTAACATACATACTACCATCTAAACATTTAGTGCAAACAGAAAACAAACAATACAGATAAGTTATTATCCTTATAACAACTGGAATTTCGTATGTCCCACTTAAGTGTGTCCAACCTCTATATGCTAGCCTCTATCCTCTATATGGAACCTTCATTTCAATATTTAGAGCAGTTAGGATTGCCTCAAAGGCCTCCTTTGGGAATCAGACAACAGAAAGGAAAGCATTACAGAAAAAAATTAGATATTCTCTTCCTTGGGATTCAGTATTTTACTGCAAAAACACCTACAGTTGTTGAAAGCCAATGCTATCCCACATGTACTTGTGGCTGTAAAAGGCAGAAATTCTACAACATAAGACCACCTTAAAGCACTGGGTCTGCACACTCAAAGGGTTTGTTTTAAGGTACCAAAGAAAAAAATCAATCAAGCGAGAGGAGACCTCCTAAGACAAGGACACCTACTTCCCATGCAAAATTTGTGAAACAGACAAACAGAACTCCATAGGAGGAACCAATCTATTCCTTTTGCATTAGAATAAGAACAGACTCATATCTGAGAGTATAGAATGCAAATATACAGACTCATGAAAACTTGATGTGAAACTTTTCTTGTCCTTAACCTCTAGCACAGTGCAAGTCACTTGACAGCCAGCTACAGGGTCCCACTCTTGAGAGACTCTGAGTAGTGAGATTCACTCTGTACTACCATATCCATTAAAAAGAGTCAGAACAAGCATCATGGACTCTCTGCGCAGAAGTAGAAAATTACTTTTACTGACTTATTTTAGGGGGGATAACATGCAAACAAAGTATTTTACAGACATAGCAGTCTCCCAAGATCGTTTCAGTCAGAGGCATATTAACTACCCTTGGACACACGCGTTAGTACCTAAAAAAAACTCAGTAAAGGAGAAATCCTTAACTGCAATATTTAAAAGATGCTAATTTTTTTAAATGTTAATTATTAATTATTTAAAAATTTTAGAAGAGATTATTAAATCTAGGCTAAATTACTACAGTGAGGCAAGAGAACCCTAAAAAGCTTGACCGTGTCATAGACAGAGACAAAGTGTGCTAAGCAAGATGAATACAGACTGTGGAAGAAAACTAATGTACAGACACACAGAGAAAATGAGGTGTTGTGTATTTTCTGTTAATGATTGCTAGAAAAAATTGTTCCCACTGTTCTTTTTTTGACAGAACAAAATACCTTTTTACCTAAATGACTTCCTGTCCAGACACTCAGTCTTACTGAGGGCCTGACAATTACATTTTCAGTACTACTAAAAATTAAATAGTGTAGTGAATTTTCATCTACCTACATTATTACCTAGTACTGACCACAAGCACATTAGGATAATAAGACTTGCTGAAGCTTTTAAGTTACCATGACAGTTTTAAAATTTATCTGTAAAAAGCCCACTTTTTGTTACAATCTGGAAATAATGTTATTCATGCATGTCCAAATCAGTATGGTTCATGTTTTAGGTGTATATACATTTAGCCTGCTGAGGAAACAAATACCTCAAGCAAAGTGAGAAGTCTAACAAGCCAAAATATACCATAAACTAAGAAAATGCTCTTACATTATCATGCTCTTTAAAAATGAGCTTAATCTTCTTTGGCCATAATATAACTGCTGTATTTAGTTCAATGTCTTCAGGAGCGAATGGATAAACATCTATCAAGTAACACATT
Source organism: Machaerirhynchus nigripectus (assembly GCA_013397975.1). Classification (NCBI taxonomy): domain Eukaryota; kingdom Metazoa; phylum Chordata; class Aves; order Passeriformes; family Dicruridae; genus Machaerirhynchus; species Machaerirhynchus nigripectus. The sequence continues at coordinate 4,492,397 of VZRQ01008285.1, read as the reverse complement.
TGCCGAAAGCACTCCTACAAAAAGAGATTTCACAAAACTTTAGGTATCATAGGTCTGTTTAAAATATAGAGTAGGACAATATTAACCACAAAGATAAAATAGAAATTTACATGTCATGAACTTTTCAGAATTCAGAGCTACTTCAGCCAATTGAATATTAACATTCAAAATATGTGTAATATTTTTCAAATCCCTGCCCTGATCACAAGCTTGTTTCTCTAAATACGACTCCAGTGGTCTGTAACTCTACATGCATAAATTCAAATGTTATTTAAAATATACAAAATATAATTTCTGCAGATATAAACATAATGTGTTATATTTATAGACCTATTACCATAACAGAAAATCTCATATTCACACACGCACACACACAAACTACTCCTAATGTAACATCACCTGTATTCTGCTCAAAGAGTGAACTGTTTCTCATGTGTTCCAAGTCTGTTGACTGTTTTTACACATAAAGTGTTCTTGATACTTGTCTGTTACATTTTCACAAAGAGATTTTTAAGCAGTCCTGAAGTAAGTCTCCAGGTACAAACAATAAACTGAGTGATTTATTAAAAGCTGCAATTCCTCACGGACATGCAGAACACATGGGAAGGTGAACAAGAAGCAAGGGCATATGGCAAAGAATAAGCTGGACTTCCCTCTTCTGTCTGAAATAACACTGAGTTTATTCACACAGGCAGACAAAAGTCTGCACTCCAGAATGAATTATCTACTTGTATAGGCCAGCATATCTAATAAAAGATCAAGAATTAAAGGATAGTCACTTACCTTGCTCCTTTGTGCCAGGTCCTGAATATCTTTGGTTTTGACCCTCTTTATGTAATCCATTATTTCTACCATTTCTTCTGTTGACTCAGGAACTTTCAATGCCCATTCCTTAATGGTTTCAAATTCACTGCATATCCTATAGTTTTATTTCACATAAAATACCAACATTTTAAGATTTTAGTTTGACTGGCTTCAAGCTCAGCTTTAATGTAATTAAAAACTAAAATTACTTCTGTAAGTGTTATCCTTGCACAAATGCCATTATTTATGAAACTACAAAGGGAATATGACCAAGTCAGTCTAGACAAATAGTTGTTTCTGACTTGCAATAATTGCTTTGTTTGGATTTTGGAGTATTCTTCTGAAATAAATGCTTTGGTTACCTGTTGTTAGTAAAAAAACTTCAGAACAGTATCATTAGTGTACACACAAATACTTTTCTAGTAAATATTTTCTCACTTTGCTAATGTAGAATCAGTATAAAACGTGGCCACAATTGTTCATTTTAACTAAAAAATGTAGTAAGAGTTTCCTTATTACTTAATCCATAACCACAAATTAACCTCCTGTTTAACTAAATTGATACCCTATGATAAGTTCACCCACGTAAAGGATGAAGGGAAGATTGTGAATATAATTTTTCTCAGTTTTAATAAAGTTTTTGATACTGTCCTTCACAGAATCCTTACAGACAAGTTGTCCAGGTGTGGGATGAGTGGGTTCGTGGTGTGCTGGGTGAAGAACCGGTGAAGTGCAGAGTTCAAAGTGTTGTAGCAAATGGCTGGTGACTGTTACCAGCAGTGTTCCTCAGGATTCACTTCTGGGCCAGTTCTGTTCAATGTATTTACCAACGATTTGGATGCAGGAGTTGAATGCATCGTCAGCAAGTTTGCTCATGCAACTGTGAAGTGCTTGCTGACTCTCTGCAAGGATGGGACACCTTGCAGAATGAAACATTTCACTATGATTAAGGGGATGGAATGTAATGAGTTGAAATGCCAGATTCTGCACCCAAGATGGAGTAATACCCAGCACAAACACAAATGGGGAGGAATGGCTTGAGAGCAGCCCTGCTGAGGTATCTATTAGGTAATAAGAGAGTCTAACTAGCCTTTGCTTTGACAGTGCAGTAATACTGTAATTCACACTTAAAAATCCAGAACGGTAATGAAGTTCTTTGATCTTAGTTCTTTGATCTTTTAGCTCCTCCATTATCCAAGACTATACTAATAGGTTCTCCTACCATTTTTTGAGACTAAAACAGCAGAAAAAATACAGCAGCTGGTGCAAACTGCATTAGATCATTAGTCAAGAAACTTCAGTAAACAGAACTATGGTATATTTGCATTTCTTCTACATGTTTCTACTATGCATTTAACACATAGAACATTCACAAGCAGAAAAATTCTACTTACCTTTCATTTTCCTCTCGGTAATCAGTAAATATTTTGTCCATTAGCATTTTTGCAAAGTTGTTTGCACAATTAGCCAAACCTTGCTTTAAATCCTCACAATTCAAACAGACCATAGGGAAATAAATCACCTCTGGCAAACTCATGATTTCCTTCTTGAGGGTGAAGAATTCATCTATGAGCTTCAGAAAAACATTAGACTTTAGGCTTCAGAGCTGTTGTTTAAATACTTGGCTACATGAGTAAGTATTAGACATCGAAGAAAATAAGGAATATTTTCTTTTATTTACCACAGATTTTTAGGGGGGAAATCGGTTATGTTGTAGGTAGTCCATATAATTTTTAGCTAAAGGCTAAGCACCTGTTATCTTCTGCTACCTTTTTATTATTGCTGTATGTAGAGTAAAAATTATTTATAAAGTGTAGAATTAAAACTTACAGTAGTGTATTCATCAAAACTGGGTTTTTCTGCTATAAATCTGTTTATCCGTTCCTCTGCAGTTCCATCTACAAGCCAGCCATAACTTTCAACTACAATTCAATTACAACATATTTATATTATAAAATGCATATGCCATACAGCAAGTTACTTCTTACAAAGAGGTGACACATTTATTTACACACTTTTCTGTCACTTACCGTAGCCTTTAAAATGTTCCTTCGGGCCTTCTAAGTTGTCCTCGATAGATTTTTTCAGAGTGGCTTTGGCCCATTCTGCGATGTGAGCAGGAAGCTCAGCATCCAGAGTTGCAGTGCCTCCCGTTAGCCAAGCACGCATCGTTTGGACGTTCTAAGAGAAGTGTAAGTGTTGATTATTTAAATTTTAAGAAGTGGTGCAAGGATAGACATACTTTAAAAGTAAATTGCAATTTGCAGAAGACACGATCACAATGAGACCCTAACCATGACCAAGATCAGGTCCTTCACACACATGTAGAATGACTTTTCCTGAAGCAAAAAGTTGAACAGGAAATATGTAAAAGGAAAAAAAAATTATCCAGGCTTGCATAAGATGAAATTATATCATTTGTGCAAATACAGAAAACCAACCCCAAAACACTTCTCTGAAAGTACCATCACATGTGACTAGTGACCAATACTCAGTTCACATCTAAGGCCCCCAGAAACGCTCTCTTCCCTGGAACCACAGACGGGTTCCCAAGACATTAATCTTTTGATATTGTATATATTAGATTTAGATATCTGAGTATTTTCTTTTTCTTAAAAAGAAAAGGAGTATCAACTATAATGTCTTTCTCTGAAGATCTTAATTTTAATACAAATTTATTGTAAATCAGATCCAAAGAGTAGACTAAAACAATCACTAGCAGGTGCATCAATTTTTTATAAACAAGGAATTACAAAACTACTTTCAGAGCCTGGAGTGCCGCTGGGCATCAAGATTCATGATGTGACCTGTAGAATGACTGTGGAAAATAAATACAAGTTGCATTCTGATCCCATTGCCAGGCTAGTCTGATTCCTAAATAACAAATATTTTCACATACTGAGCATCTTACCGACAACATATTTAAATAAAGACAAAAGCACACCTGGAGAGTCTGTCCTATACACTCTACTACAAACAAAATTGCTTCCTCCAAGTCTTGTAAGCTTGGGTAAAACTCCATTTTATTTTCATCATAAGTCAAGTCCATCTTAAATAACGGCAGACGACTCCTGTCTTCAGGATCAAAAAGTTTCACAAAAACTTCAGTTGTTCTTTGCAGTAATCCTTTCAGCTACGGAATAACATAGATCACCTATGAGTTGACATAACAAAGGCCCAACTCATATTTTCCAGTCATCCAGTAAGCAAGGATTTCCATTCATTTTAGTACTTCTGGCCTGATTCATGGATAACTGAAGCAATGTGAATTTTTCTAATAACTCCAGTGGGTATTAATCCCAACCCTTAAATGATGAAAAATAATGAAAAAGTAAACATTTCAGTAAAGTCCATGCATTTATTTTTGCTACAAAAGTAAGTCTATTACTAATACATGCATGTAGAAATTAAACATCTTGAAGGCATTTGCCTCTATTTTTTTAAAAATTACAATGATTTGATGAGACTATTGTTCCATTATTTTTCTACAAAGTAAGTACTGGTTTAATCCCATTAAGTTTATCATGGGGAGGAAAGATATTTACCTGATTAGACATAAGCACAGCCACACAGTTATAAAAAGACTCAAGCTGATCCAACTTTACACCATCCAAGGCCTCTGACTGACTAAAGAGGCCAACAACTTTTTGGTACCACGTACTCATTATCTCCTCTTCTGCTTTAGAACAGCTTAGAGAGGCATCAGTTTTAATAGATTTACAGTCAACTGGTCCTTTCAGTCTAGAAAAGAAAGTTACAGGCAACTTTATAGACAAAAATTAAACAAACCAAATATGGAGTTAAGTCACAATACAAACTTTTGTATTACAAACCCAGTCTTTCTCTAGCAGAAAGCACAGTGGGAACTTAAGCATTCCTTCAGTACACTAAAAGGAAAGAAAAAAGCCTACCTCAAACTCCAGAAATACAGAACAATTACCAGAAAAAATAATGACGAAAAATATTTTGAAAATTATCTTTTTGAAAACTATGAAAATTTAAAGTTCCAAGATTAAACAGAAAATTCAACTGATGAAAAGCAGAAGTCTGATCTTCAGGGTTAGCACAGAATTCCCTACACATGATAATACTACTAGAAGCTGATTTTTCACATGCTACTTTAAACAGACTTCTATGGAAATTAAGCATTAAGAATAAGTGAATAATGGGGAGAACTTTACAGAATTAAAGGCAAAACATAAATCAAAAGGTCTGATATTACCAACAACTTAAGCAACAATAAAATATATAACAGAGAGAAGTGAAGTCACGTCATAACACAGCTTAATCACAGTACATTAAATGGTGCATCAAAGGAATTTGTTATATAAACTCCACTACGATAAAAAATAGAACTGAATGAACTCTGCCTGCTTCAAAAATCTAGATGGGTCAATAATTCAGCAGAACAGACTTTACCTGGAACTAGAGAAATCCACTAGAAGAAAGTTAAAGAATGCTGTATAACCAAAATCCAGTAGAGCTTTCATTGTGGGGTGAAGAATATGTAAGGTGGAAATGATTTGTTGTTTTGCTTTGATATAACTGTTACGCCATGTGCTAGAAAAATCCAGGCCTCTAAAAAAGAAAAACCATCAAAAACCCAAGCAAAACAAATAAACAAAAATTAAGAGTGCTTTATTCAAGCACAAATTGAATAAAGTACTATATATAAAAGGTAGTATTCAAAAGCTTATTCTCTTGCATGAAGAGTTAATTAAATACCACACACATCCTCACTATTATGCAGTAGAAGTCATAACGATACTCTGTCTGATAAAACATGCTTTATCCTCCATGGTATTTTCAGATCACCTGCTCTTCCTGAAGCCCTTTCAATGTAAACTCCTAACTTCACCAACTGCTGTCAGGAAGCATTTATCACCAGATTTTGATAGCACGCACTCTGATGCATCAGCAAATTCTGCAGTTGAGGTATTTATATTCTATCTACCTGAACTCCTTTTACACGATGGGAGGCCATAATAAATTTGCCTTCAGGCCAAAGGTTCCACTTCATAAAACCAAAATCACATGAAACCTTGGCATTATATGCAGTTTTAGGATGTCAAAGTGCTGTACAATGCTGGTATTTGCCAGAAAACTTCCCCATACACACACACTTCATTTCAGATGCAGCTGCACTGTGACTTTAGCGTCTGGGCATTCAGAGCCAGGCTTCATTTGCAGCCATGAGTGCTGCTCTGTGTAACTATAACAGCAGTAATAAAACACTGTCAGTGCTAAAACTTTGTAGACAACTCAAGTAAGAGATGTTCAAATGCAAGATCCTCTGCAGAGATTTAAAAATGTCCCATCAAGGGGTTCCAGAATTAATACTGTGCCATAACTCTGTTCACACAGCTCAACAAGAATTTCCCTCATGTGACTCAGTGTGTTTTGCCAGTGGGTTATTTGCAAACTTAATCCACTCACAGAGGTAACAAAGGCAAAGGTGCCTCCTCTTCCAACTTATCAAGTTCTTTTATGTCTGGTTTAACCCAGACTCTTCTCACTAAAAAAACAAAAAAACAAAAAAACAAACCAAACATAAACATTAGAAGAAAATCAGGCCATATTCAATAGTTATTGTACTTCCTTGGTCCTTCCCCAGGTACTTGAACCAAGCACACAGTAGGATGAAAAAGTAATTTTGTCACCCTAGTCTCCAAAACACATTCTCCCAAAGATAACTCAAAATCAACAGCTCTGCTAAATATTTGTGCAGATTCAGGTGACCCTGCTCCTGAGGGTTTTCAGACGGGTTTGTGTTTAAATAATTAAATACTTATGCAGTTTCTTTGCTGAGGGGATGGTCAGTCACAGGAACAGGCTCCTGAGGGAAGTGGTCACAGCACCAAGCCTGCCAGAGTGCAAGGACCATCTGGACAGTGCTCTCAGGTGTATGGTTGAGTTTTAGATAGCCCTGAAAAGAGCAAGGAGTGGGACTCTGATCCTTACGGGCCTCTTCCAACTTGATATATTCTATGATTGCAAGAATTCATGGCAACTTTGTTTAATGTAATTACAGTGAGAAACTAAAATTATCCCACTGATGACATTACAAAGAAGTTAGTCCCATGTCAAATTGTGTATTTTTTAGTCCTATATTAAATTGTGTATTTTTTAATCTACATTTTTAAAAAGATAAGCCATCAACTAAAATATTAACAAAATTGGGCTCAATTTCAGATTCCAGATACTACAAATGTAAATAAAAGGAAATCAATACATGATTTGAAGGAAAAACACTTTCAAAATTTCAGTTAATAACTCTTTTCAAAAGGTTTTAAAATTGAAGTGAGTTGTGTGAGTGATATCTGAAAACAGTAACTATCTTCGCAGATTTTTATTGTGAGCTTCCTCATGCAACAGAAGCACCATCAGAAAACTCATTCATGTGTTTGTACATGAACATCTTTAAAAAGCTGCTGTTCCTAAAGAGGGAGAAAGAATGAGTAGTACATAAAAAGTTTCTCCTTTCTTTAGCAATACATGCTTGCTTCAAATTAACTGAATAGGTTAAAGACATAATGAAATAACATCATCAGCAATTAACCTTTTTGACCTGAGGTCTATAGCTGTCTTCGCTTGAACTGTACTTTCAGCTGGTTAGTTTTTCACTGGTTCAAATAAAATGATCAAGTTGTGCCTTATACATTATGGCCAACACACATTTGATGAGGTAAAAAAAGCTAAATCAGTAGTTAATTACAAAGATCACTCCTGCCTGAAAGAACAAACTAGAAAAATTATTTTCAGCAGGAGAATATGGAGCTTATAATATATATACTAACATGAATATAAGTGCTGAGGAATTTGTAGTACTTACACACGCATCTTTGCATGCTCTTTTCATAATCACTTACTACCTCCCTTAAAAGCTCCTCAGTGAGCAGAGCTCTATCTCTGCCCTCCATAAGCGACTGTGGCACCAGGGCGAGCATGGACCTCAGCCACTGCGGCTGGATGGGAATCATCGGATTCCTCTGCACACATTTCTTCATAAAGAGGTAGTCTGCCTGAAAGGACAAGATTGTTAGAGGTCTAGTAACTGCCTATGTCTACAGTTTTGTGTTAGGCTTGGCAAAAGTCTCTTTTTATTCACAATTTTGAGTTTCAACTGGCTTTCAGAGATGAAGTCTTACTTTAAAAGCTATACACAAATTTCAGGATTAGTGAGTGTTCTTCAAATTAAGGGAACGATGCCAAAGACTACTTTTGTACAAGCTAAGGCACAATCAACTGAAAAAGTCCTAAAGGCTGTTAGGTTTTTTTCCTAAATAACGATCTTTAACTAAGGTTAAATTAATTATTGATAGACGTACTTTCTATAACAGAAAAATAATTTCCCTCTACAGAACCACAAGACAAGTTTCCTATTTTGTTCCTATTCCATTTTTTCCCCACCAAAACTACTTTTTCTTGTTTAGTAACAATAATTTCACATGACATACTCAGATTCTCTGAATAAGGACCATTCACTCTTCTACTCCAAAAAAAGCAAATTAAAGAAATCAACTCACTCTTTGTTGGCTTTCTTTATCAACCATCTGTATAAAAAGAAACAGAAAATTGTTATAAAGAAGGTACAAAAAAACCCAGAAATATAAAATTTTACAAATACTATTCCTAAACAAAGACTTTATTCTGTAGCTATAGAGGTATATATTTCAGTTGGATTACCTGAATATACAAATACATTTATGAATTACTGAGGAACGAAACAAGTATCTTTAAGTATTCTAAGAAGTAAAACAAATGCCCTAATAACTAAGAACTAAATAGGCAAGACTTAAAATAATAAAGAAATACAGTCTCACAGTGGAAGGCAGTTCTTTGATAGGAGGTACAGCATCTCTCTTATCTGTTTCATCCATGGTTATGTAATAGACTTCAAGAGCTCGATCAATTCTAAAGTAAAACACAGAATCAGAAGCACAGAAAAGCTACAAATAATATATTAAAAACAGTGCTAACACTTTAATGGATCCAACCTATTTTTTCATCACTACAAACTCCTTGATCACTAAATCTCACTATAGTTATATTAAACAAACACCATTATTATTTGTCAAATGTCGAATGTGTAACGTCTCTTTCACTTGAATTTCAACATGTCTTGAGTTACATGAAACTCACAGTAACTGATTAAGCACGTCTTGCTGCTCCTTGCCTCTGTGGTATGCCAATAATTTTTTCTGTGATGGTGACGTTTCAGATATGACTGGTGGAGGTAAAGTAGCAGGACGAAACAAAGTTCTCAAAGTACGTTTATTGGAAGTTCCTTCATCTGAGTGCTCCATCTAAAACCATAATCAAACCAAGATTCTAAAATACAATCCTGTCCAGAAAGGAGTTTAACACAGACACATATGAAGTTGAATGTACATAAGACATGAAATGAGGGCACCTCAGGGATCTCCACAGTTTAGGTATGACAGTTCATCTTTCAAAGAACAGAACAATAGTTTATGTGATAAAACTGGAAAGTTCAAGGGAATGCGTGTACATACAGAGCCTGCCAAAAAA
>VZRQ01008285.1:4456801-4481600 GCA_013397975.1 Machaerirhynchus nigripectus | reverse complement strand
GACGGCGCGGCGGTGGCGGAGGAGGTGCCGAACGCGGCCGCCTGGCAGGACGGCGCCGTGCTGCACATCGGCGACGCGCGGTACCGCGTGGAGCGCAACCCGCCCGCGCTCACCGAGCTCCGCCTGCCGCGCTCGCTCCTCGCCGGCTTCCCCGTGTGCCCCAAAGTGAGCGCCGAGTTCGCCGCGCCGCAGCACTGCCTGTTCCGCTGGTTCCGCGAGCAGCGCCCCGCGGGCGGCGGGGACGCGGCGGGGGAGGCCTGGGTGGAGACGGCGGCGGCCGAGCGCGTGTTCACGCCGTCCAACGCGCTGGTGGGGCTGCGGCTGAAGCTGCGGTGCACGCCCGGGGACGGGGAGCAGCGCTACGGGCCGGCCCGCGAGGTGGAGAGCAGCGGCCCCGTGGAGGCCGGGCCCGGAGCCTGCACCTTCGACGCCCGGCACCTCTACACCAAGAAGGTCTGCGGCCACGGCTCCGTCCGCGCCGTCTCCTACAACATCCTGGCCGACACCTACGCGCAGACGGAGTTCTCCCGCACCGTGCTCTACCCCTACTGCGCTCCTTACGCCCTGGAGATCGACTACCGTCAGAACCTGCTGAAGAAGGAGCTGGCGGGCTACAGCGCCGACCTCATCTGCTTACAAGAGGTGGATAAATCTGTCTTCGTGGACAGCTTGGCCCCGGCCCTAGATGCTTTTGGACTGGAAGGGCTGTTCAGGATTAAAGAGAAGCAGCACGAAGGCCTGGCCACTTTCTATCGCAGGGACAAGTTCAGCCTCCTCAGCCAGCACGACATCGCTTTCAGCGAAGCCCTGCTCTCAGAGCCGCTGCACAAGGAGCTGTGTGAGCGGCTGGCCAAGTACCCCCTGGTGCAGGAGAAGGTGCTGCAGAGGTCATCTGTGCTGCAGGTACCAGCTTTGACATGCCTTCTTCTCTTTCCCCTCTTTCTTTTCTGTTTCTCCTCCTCTCGCTGTCTCCAGTCGGGTGCAGCCGGGCCAGCTTTATTGAGCCTCAAGCAGCAGAAGGGAGCTGGGGGTTTAGCAATATGAAACATGGAACATGGAACTATGTTCTCTGTTAGCTGGGGTAATGGATAGAGCAGCAGATCAGCTTAGGAACAAGAACAAAACATTGAGACCATACTGAACTGGATATATGGAATTACCAAAATTTGGTTAAAATGGGCAATATTATTTTGCTTTAAAATGAAGACAGCTGTTGAGATTCTGGGCCAGGTAGTGATTCCTGACTGGTGGTATTGGCTGCCAAGTTTTTCACTACTTACTCTCATATGTCAGAATGTATTTTATAAAACTTAAATCATATAAATTGCTTTTAAATAAGTTAATTGAGTATGCTTTATAATGCCTCTTTAGCAAGTGACAGGAGGGAGACAAATTTGGACCTGTGTGTGAGCTTCCTGATGCCAGAGAGTCTGGCCACAGAGCTGTTGTGCAAGTACAAGTGTGTAAGATAGAAGGCTGTGTCAGGAATTGCAGAAACACTGGTAAAAGTTCCCTGCTAGTGGACTGAGTAGGACTAACAGGATTTCCTTGATAACTAAAATCACCTCCAAATTTATGTTCAATTTAACAATTATGGAATGCCACATTTGATTGCTAAAAACAGAGATTTAGCTCCAGTTCTGTTGCAGAGAGAACTGGTGAATAGAAAATAAAAGTATTTAAGAATGGTACAGCATGAACAGTATCTTATGAAAAAATATGGCCAAACCAGACACAGCCAAAAGAATGTTTGTTAAATACCTGGAGGTAGTGGTAGTATTTTGGCTGATACCGAGACCCTATATAGAAAATTATTGAAAAGTACAGCTCCTAAATTGAGTTTATTTGCTACAAGCATCAGATTCTTTGAACTGGATTGCTATAAAGGCATAAGCTGACTAGTGCATTTTAAAATATAGAACCTCTCTATTATAAGACTTAACAAAGACTGCTTTTTCTCTTAAAGGTTTCGGTTCTTCAGTCTACAACCGATCCTCCTAGGAAGCTTTGTGTAGCAAATACCCACCTATACTGGCACCCCAAAGGTAATTTTGGCACATTGCTGCATGTAGGATAACTGGGTTTGGAAAGGTTTCTGCTCTTTGGGAGAATAGATTTCCCACCATTCTTTTGCAGCTATAGCCTTTTCTTCTGGAACTGAGGGTTTCCTGCCTTACTTCTTATCTAGATGAAATCAAGCCAGACTCCTAGGTCTGTTTATATATTTATTTTTTTAGTCTGCCTAAGAGTCAGTAGAATCCAGCTGAAGGCAAGGCAAGTCACATTACACACAATTCACCCAAAAAACAGACCATAAAATAGAGAGAGCTTTGTGTGTGCTTTTGGTTTCCCAGGCTTGTTGAACATGGAGCTCTCTTGGGGTACTGCCAGGAGGGCAACCACATTCTACAGAAGCTGTTAGAAGAGATTCTTCTCAATTAGTTTTCTTTTGGTTCTGTGCCTTTTTGGGAATACTATTAGGATGGTTGCCATGAAATGGAAAACTGCTGTATGGGTGTTAAAGCTTCAGAGTTCTTGCATGTGTGAGTTTAAGTTAAAATTGTCTGCCTCTCAAAACGTTTCATAGTCACAAACTTTTAAAGGCTTCTTAATTAATGAAAACTATTCTAACATGCAAGATTGCTGTTTCAGAACTATATATGCTTAAATGAGCAACCCATTGAGCACCTCCAGTGCTGTTCTGCATTATTTGAAATATTACTTTGAAATTACTATTTAAAATAATACTTTTTTATATCCTCAGGTGGGAACATCCGTCTGATCCAAATTGCTGTAGCCATGTCTCACATCAAGCATGTAGCATGTGACTTGTATCCCAATATCCCAGTTATATTCTGTGGAGATTTTAATAGCACACCCTCATCAGGAACTTACAGTTTTATCAGCAGCGGTAGCATTGCTGAAGATCACGAAGACTGGGTCTCAAATGGGGAGGAAGAAAGGTGCAGTATGTCTCTGAGCCATCCTTTCAAACTGCTAAGTGCTTGTGGAGAACCTGCTTATACAAACTATGTTGGTGGGTTTCATGGATGTCTGGACTACATTTTCATTGACAAAAATGCTCTTGAGGTTGAACAAGTCATTCCATTGCCAAGTCATGAAGAAATAACAACCCATCAGGCTTTGCCAAGTGTTTCACATCCTTCTGATCATATAGCACTAATATGTGACTTGAAGTGGAAATAGAGCAGCTCTGGCATGCTGCTTTTGGAGGTTTTCAAACAAGAAATTTAATTTAATATACTGCTGGGGAACTGAGGTTAGACCCTGACTTGTATGCTACTAAAAGGAAAGCCAAAACGATTAATGAAGAGTTCATGTGTTTAATGGCTCTACTGTATATTATGACACTGTTCAGAATATTTGCATGACAATTTCCCCCTTTTTTGTATGGTAATGGGAAAAAATATATTTAAGACAGGGTTTTGAAAATTTGATTATCATATACCTTTCTAGTGGTGTTTTTAAAGGATTAAGAATTATTTTATTTAATAAATATGAATTTAATCTGATTTGTAAGACAGTGTACAAATTGAACCCTGCTTAATTCAGAACCAAACACAGAACTCAAACCAAATGGATCTAGTTGACTCAACTTCACTGTAATTAATGTAACGATAATTTAAGTTCACAAATTGTCTTGTTCACTTACCATTACTGTGGCCCAGCTTTTGGTAAGTCGCATGAACAATGTGCTTGTACCTACCAACTTCTGAAAAGATGTTCTTAATTATCAGTGACTAGATTGTCAATGATCAACCATGTTAAATTCAAGGCTGTAATTTATTTGGAAGCAATTTGTCTGCCCACATAACATTGGTAATGAGGATAATGTTAACACCTGGTGAAACTGGACTACATGAAGAAACAGCATCTACTTCGAACATCTGCTCCTTCTGGCTCGAGTCATCGGCAGTAAAAGAAATACTGGAGTTTAGGACAACCAGCTTTGCACAGGAAGGAGCTTTTTATCAGTATCATCTGTTTTCAGGTGGGGAGAGATACAGAATAGTGTGGTGCATTAGCTATCTGTGCCTAAATCTTTACAAAGAAACACAAGTGACTTGCAAACCTTTATCAAAATGGTTGTATTTTATTCCTCTCTTGCATACAAAGACAACCTGAATTTTTAAGTGTTTTTATGTGCATTTTTTCTTTCTATAAATAGCCTAGTTTTTCCCTATTTTGTAGGATGTGGGGAGGTGTATTTTATCCATACCTTCACTGAATGTGTTGGAGGGGGTTGAATCATTTAACAAGCTTCTTGCCCTACATCACTAGTCCATAGGAAACAACGAGCATTTGGAAACCATTCACTAGATCTTCCTCTTTCAGCTAATAAAGCTCCCTTTATCAACTGTCTGTCACTGCTGTCAGTTGTTTGGGGTTTTTTTCTAGTTACTGGTCTCTTTCATGGCAAAACAAGTGTGCCTGGGTTGATAAAAGCTGTGTACTCTCTACTTGCACACCTGCTCACCTCCCCTGCATTCTGCAGCTGTAGCTGGGATTCACTCAACTGCTTAAACACTACTCAAACCAGTCACTTTCAAGTGGGATATTTGTGAGGCTTGCTGGTGCTGTCTCTTGCTATAGTACTTGCTATGCTGTGAAGGGTGGTGCTTTGTAGAAGCTTTTAATATCTGGTCTTTTCTGTGATTTCCAATACAATTACTACTAGTGTTTTGCTACTGTAGTGCCTGGGCATCTGACATGGTGCTGGTAACTGCAGTAGCAAAGCCCTCAAGGCAGGTTTACCTTCAGAGATCATACAAGGCTGAAAAGATACAGGCCCATAAATCTCCAAATGTGTCTCAAACAGCATGATGTGAGAAGACAAAGCTCGTGAACTGTCCAATATTTCATTACCAACTCTGCACACAGATAAAGGGAAAGGGACAAATTCCACTATGCTGAGTCTGTAGAAGCTTGTGTTGCTAATGGGCTCCTGTAAATGTCCTCTGCATGTAGCTTTTTCTTAGCAATATAAGCAGTTAACCTTTCCTCTTATTCCAGACTCTCCTACCTGATCCTGCTCTCCCACCTGTGAATTGTCTCCTTGTTCCTGCTCAAGCCACACCAAACTAAAACAGGGACATGATCCTGTTAAAAATACAGGGCCTTTAGTTCTCTTGCTTGTATTAACATTTTAGTGGGTCTGTGTCCTGAACTTTTTTACCTTAAAGCCATTTGTGCCCAAAAAACAAGATACAGGCTTGGAGGTGGAAAGAGGTGATGAAAGCTTGAAGCCAAGACAAAAACCTGCTCCAGCAGATCCACCCCAACACAAAACACAAGACCTCAGTGAAAGGGTGCTCATTTATTTCAACAGCTTTGCTAGGCTTACATGTAAACCTTCAGATTTCTGGTTTTGTTAAGTCAGCACTTCAGCTAAGCCAAATGGAACTAAGCACCTTTGGATAGAAAAGGGAACCAAAATGGAAGGTGGCAATAAAAGTGGCAATGAAGGATGTTAGATCACTGCACTAGTGGACTCTCCCTGAAAAATTGGACCCTAAATAATTCGGGTGGGGTCTTTGATCAGTTACTGTTCTAATTAAAAAATAAAGTGTAATTCAGTCTTGCATGAGTTGATGTCTGTACTCTTCTAGACCGCAAAGTTGATAATAAAAGTATCGGTGATTCACAACTAAACTTCAAGATACAGGTGTGAGGAGAAAATTTTTCAAACAGAATGGAGGCTGTAAACCCCATCTGGGCAAATAATTTTTACTAATTCAGTAAAGGAGGGAACACTTCCACCTGAAGATGTAACATTTGCAAGCATATGGCATCTTAAAAGGGCAGAAAAATTAATTGGAAGATCTGTTTGAGAGAAAAATTCAGTATCAATACCAGGGAAAACATTGAGAATGACTGCATTACAGCTGAGTCAGAAATCTAGAGGCCTACAAATTGCCAGCTCTGAAAAAATTGAGGGGAAAAATAACAAATTCTGCTGAGTAATGCAGGCTTGTAGGCTGGCAAGAAAAATGTCTCAGTCACTTAACAGTAAGATTGCAATTGTGAAGTTGGGAAGTGAGACTGTATTACATAGGCTAATTGAGCTCCCCCTATAACTTGAAGGAACCTCATTTTTATAATATTCCTCATTTTTAAGTATTAATCCATTACACCTGGGTTACTTTGTCTTTTCCAAACCCAAAACATTAGAATCTGTAACTTGTCCCTGGAACCAGAAGATGGAGCTGCTCAGAGAACAGGCTTGCCTGGTGCTCTACCTCCCTTCGGAAGAACGGCAGGCTCGTTCCTGTGCGCTGTGCTGGCACTTGGGCTGCTGCCTCTGTCCCCCTTCAGAGCGGGGAGAGGCAGTGCCCAGGGAAGCTGGAATCTGCAGGAAGCAAGTGGTGAGGACAAACACGGCACGGGAACAGGCCTTTGCACATAGCAGATAATCCTTTACTACATTTAGGAGGAAATTCAGCCCGGTGAGCTGGTGCTGGGGAATCTCCAGACACAGTATCCTCAATTTAATTAGGATACTGCAGCAGCAGAAGTTGACTGCCAATTGCAGTGTGTCAGGAACCTGTCAGCATGTCTGGAATGAGAATGTAGCACTAGGGTTTAGATTAGGAAAGGCACAGTTCAAAAAAACTGGGTTTTTTGGGGTGAAAGACAATCCTTAAGTACACCTTTGGCCCAGAGCCCCACGCTCCCAAGCTGTATTTACATATGTGTGAGGTAACATATGGTGCTTCCTACTGCACATATGGTGATTTTAACTCCCATCTTAGCTCTTCCTACACCTCTGGACCTTGCCCAGCAATTAATTCTTCCTCTCTAGATCACATCCGGAACCCACATTAAGTCCCATTCAACTTGTCTCCATTTTATGTCATAAACCTAAACTCACCTGTATTTGTTCCTCATCCAGCAATTGGAATGCTCCATGTCCTTCACAACAAAAGAGTGGGTAGGATTTTCTTTGCATCTTTGTAAATGTGTGTGGGATTTGTTTGTTTTTGTTACTCTTACTTTCCCAGACCAGCCATTAAGGAAAAAGGAAGAAAAGGAAAATCTCTTTGCCTCTACTTGAATTTCCCATCTCTGACTCACGAAACTGAAGAGAGACTGTGCTGCCTCCTGCCTGGCTGTTGTCTCAGGAAAGAGAAGTTCCTTCTTTCACACTGGCTCCTGCTGTGGACAAACTCATCACTCACAAGAACATTACAGAACTAAGGACACTGAAGCACTGGCCTTCTGGAGGCAGGAGACTTGGCTCATTTTTAGGCTCTGGGTATTGTGAAATGTTTACCTGTGTATTTGATACGTACAAAATCAACCAAGTTCTGCCAGATCCTTCAGACTGGTCTGGCAACTTGGAACTCCCATTATTCTTTTCCCTGACCATATCTCTTCCAGACAAAGGGGTCTCTTAGCCTCCTGTGACAGTACTTGAATTCTCACACATCTCTTGTGCATTACTATTTTTGAAGAGTTTAATTCAAGCACTGTGTAAAGTAGCTTTATGTATCGTGATAAAGCAAGTAATAATGCTAAATATGATTGAGAGAAGGAGGAAGAAAAGGGAGGAGAAAAATGGTATGAAAAAACCAAGGGGAACAATACCCAGTGTGCTAAGGCATACGAGCTTTCAACATCTCTCATTGTGTAGTTGCCTCATTTCTCATATTCTTGGCATAAAAAGAAAATAGTTTCAAGTCTTCCGGCTCCTACCCAGTAAGAGGAAAGGCCTTAAACATTTCAGTTTTGACAGCTCTGCTTTATTCATAAATCCAACAGCAGCATGCGGAATGTAATTTAAGTCCCCATTCTTGACAGGGGTTGGAAAGACATATTTGGACACGGTGTTGTGCAAAGTTTCATCACACTGCACTCAAACTGCCTTGGCCAAAACTTTATAGAAAGATTTTTTAACAAGGGACTAATAACTGGGCTCTGAATTTTCATTACTAGCAAAACCCAAACCAGTGTTTTACACAACCTGGGCCATTCCTGTAAGCAATGAAAAAAATTAAAATTACACATGTTCTTAATATTCCAGAAATAAATTGTGTCACCAAGGTCAAATAAAAGAAAACCCACTCATTCTTCAGTATTTTGCTCTCTATAGTTAAGCTGGCCATCTGACACACTGAAATAAAGCCTCCTGTATACAAATATTACTTGACTAACTCTCCAGTGCAGTAGAACCTATCCATTGTTTGAATATAGCAGCTGATGTATACAAAGAGAAATTTCAGCTACCGGAACTCAGGATTTCCTGTCACTACAGTGAATGAGGAACACATTTGTAGCCGTCTCATCGCTGTTCAGGATTTTGAACTTCTGGGACAGCAGCTCAGTTCAGGTATTTGACTTCTGATAGGGAACTGACAAACCATGTTATTTCCTAAACTCTTAACAGACATGAAAAAATTGGATGCTCATGGGAATTTCATCTTTCTCTGGAGAGCAGGGCTGTACTGTACGTTGTTACTGATATACAACATTAACTTTGTCTTACTGCATTTCAGTGCAAGCTGTAGCCTTAACCCTCATGCAGACTCCATCACTCTTAAATGAGGCTCAAGATCTTCATTACTTTCTGACTTTGAGAAATTATTCATTTTATAGCAGAATTACACCTACTGATAAAAAAACCCAAACACAGCGACTCTGAAATATGAATATCTTATACACATGCTGCAACTCAAAAGCATAGTGGTTTAACAGAGCTCACCTAAACCTGAATATTTACTCATTTAAATAATTAAATCTCTACCTAGCAGTATGTTTCCTTCAGGGTAGCAGGCCAATTTAAGTATCTACTGTTTCATTTAAAGACTACCTCTAACTGTGTAACAAGCATTGTTTCATTTTAACCTCCTGGGACTATAAAAACCAACTTGTATTAGGGACAAGCTGTCTCTTCTGAACAAGGTGTACCTCTTCAGGTTTAATTCAAGGAACTGCATTGCTAGGAATATGCACATCAACAGCTACTGATCAAATGCATGGGTATATCAGCTTTGGTTAATAAGTAATCAGCATTTCATTAAAGGTGCAGGCAAAACCCTTCTCACCTTACACTGTCTCCTGGGTTTCTGTTACACATCTGAAGACATTTAAGGACTGTATTCAAAAACTCTGGAATGTTCCCTGCTTAGCTGTGTTCACAGTAACAGCACCTTCTAAGAACTTAAACCTCACTTACAGCAGAAGCTGCCCAGGAAGGTGTTCTGAACCAAAACTAGCTTGATTTTACCAGACCTCATCACTGGGATTTCTTGTAGCAAGGGTAACCAGACCTGGGTGGAAAATGAAAAGTACTTAGCCTGAAACTGCAACAGAATCATTCTTTTGGTTTCTAAAGACATCCAATCAATAGAACAGCATATTTTAGTTGGAGGGTTGAGCAATATTTGCCTCGATACAGCAGACAGGCAACAGAGATTCTATACTACCCATTAACAGCGGCCTCAAAACACATATTAATTTATGCCTTTTGAACTACAGAGGTGTAAGGGGACAGAAACATGAACGCTGACAGCAGCAGTTGTATAGAGATGATTTTTGGGGGCGATTATCAGCATTATTATAATATTTGCCACATCCCTGTAAAAGCGCTCAGGTTCCCTTCCCAGCTAGCCACCAACAGAACGTGTGACTCTCCTACTGGAACCCATGTTGGTTTTGACATTTAGATACAACTATGAAACAGACATGCATGCTTTTCAGACAGTTCGAATTTGTTTTATTACAATTTTTTAACTGTTAGTATTTTCATATCTGGACATCTTGAAAGGAATTTTAGATTTACAACTTCAAAAGACATTACAGAATTATGTAAGCCCCGATGACAGCTACTCTACTGCACTGTATACAACTTGGTTGCCTCCCTTCTCTGTCCCGCTCTACACAGCTCCAAACAAGTGAAAATCTGAGACTGGTGTTCATATTCAAGCTTCAGGAAAGCTCAGTATATGGAAAAAGAGTAAGTGATAATTTGCGTTCAACTATTTCAGGAATCAAGAAGAGCATACACAGAACTATACATTTTATCATTTTATTAGGAATAATTCCAAGTGGGTTATGAAGAAACTAATCCATTAAGTTTGATGAATTTTCCAAAATTTCCTTATGAAGATATGTTCACCAACAAACAGTAAAACTTCAGCAGAACTATTATACACTGGGCAAAAATAGTCAGGCTGATACCAAAAAGCAACATGCAACATAAAAAAAAAGATACAATATAAAGGAAGACAATCTGCTGAATATTAAAAACAACCTCAACATGAGCTCTTCGCAACCAGCACAGAACTATTCTACCCATCAAATCCAATTCACACAAAGGCAAGTTGGGCTAACAGAACCCAAGGATTAATAAAATGTTCCTCAGTGCAGTAGATTTGTATAGTGTTTTAGAGCATTTCCTTGGCTTGGAACAAGCAGTATTAGGAAATCTTTTTGGCAAGGGAGAGAAATAAATACATATGGAATGCTACATTTTTAAATCAGCAGACTGTCTGAGGAATGAAACAGGGCATCAGTAAACTAAGAGTAGCAGGGAGAAAAAAAAATTAAAACATTAATTTATTGGGGCTCAAAAAGTATTCAAAACAGATCTTAAAGATGTCACAATAACTATATTCAGGCATTTAGGCTAACAAGGGGAATAAAATCAGAAGATACACTTTTTCCAAGTTAAGGAGATTTTTACCCAAGCATATTGCTACCTTTGCAACATGTAGCTCGGTAAACAATAATTGGCAACGAAATAAGTTGAAACGCTGTAATATCCTGCCCAAATATCAGTTCCAGATACTGTAATAACCAAGATGCAAACTAATTTTGTTGTAACAAGCCTAGACCACTTATATCAAACATGTCCCTGGAGAAAGAGTCATCCAGTTGGAATTAGCGTTTTGAGAGTTCATTTGACAGCCAGTCAAGTCCCTCATACAGACCAGTTCCTTGTGTAGCACAGGTAGCCTGGACATACCACTGTTAATGCAGAACACAAAAATTAAACTTAAATACTGACAAAATGCAAGCTAAGCTATGACAGTATGTGATACTCTTTAGTGTTGTTATAACTGTGTTAGTGTTATAATAGTGTTCTTTCAATACTGTTTTGTGCTGTAAGTAGAGTCAAGATTGAACAAAGGGTATTTTTAGAAGTTTTGAGAAGTACATATAGAGTAGAGGAGGTCCAGACATTATCCAAAAGTGTTGGCCTACTAAAGACTACAACACAGTTTAAGGCATCAAGAAACAAATACAGAACTTGTATTTGGTTTACATGCTGAAAACTACTTCTTGTCTCTGGAATACTGCTCTTCAGGAGGTGGACATGGAATTATCTAAATGAACGGACCTCTGAAACAGCTCCTATGGACAGGATCTTAGTGTGTAAACACAAACACTGAGATTACAAAAGGTGGGATGGTTTATGTGAAACAAACCTGCGTCTCTAACTAGCTTGAGCAGATAGAATCTAATGCTTCAGAAGCTACCTAACTTCCTCCTGGAGGTGGGAATGCAGAATGCATTTGCTGTCCCAGAATGTGAAAACAGAAAAGCCCATCACGTTCTTTGTCAAATGCTGGATGTGTGTATTTCAGTGACAGACCGGAGTATTTCTATGTTTTCAGAAACAGGTGAGAAATGAAACAGCTGTAACAGCTGTATGCACCGGATTATGCTTCTAAATCACTTATTTTGAACAAGGGCCTGAATTATGCGTTACAAAGTCTAACAGCGGGTATGTGCATCTTTCTACAGAAAGAGGTGAAAACTACCCTTTCCCTTAGAGGAAATTTATATTTATGATATATAGAGGGAGAAAAGAGTTCAGCAATCAGAAAGTTTAGCACTTACAGTTCTGTTACGCAGAGACTGAAGACCTAGTTTATCTGTCATTTCACTGATTGCCATGGCATTTGGCAGATCCTGTTTGTTTGCAAACAGAAGCAGCACTGCATCTCGCAGCTCATCCTCCTGAAGCTAACAGAAAATACAGGCATGTTATTAAATTGCCTCAGTTAAGTAAGTCAGTTACTTCAACAAACACTAAAACAATCTAAATACTGATTTAAGGGTTGTAAACATCTTCAGTCTTGCTCCTGAAGTCACTAGTAAGTATTGAGTGAAATTTAACTAGTATACTACAGAACTCCTGCAACGAAGGAAACAATCTTTCAATTTAGGAAGTTTAAATTTATGGGCACCTTGCTGATGAAATATTCTCTAGCACCAGTTTGTTCCTCCCAAATTCTTTTTCTGCTGCATTTCTATCAAGGTTTCACGAATGAAAGGTTCTGGCACAGTTCTCTACAGAGTTGAAATTACAACTCTGTGCACTATGTGACCCAGAATTACCAGGTGAATACAACATGCACTGTACAAACTCCCTAGAACTTTAAAATCCTAAATCTCTTAGGGAAGCTGACAAACATCCAAAAACAGGACAAAGTCAGTCTAACAATGATACTTCAGAAGATATTGATATTTACCATTTTCTGCAGCTCTTCTGCTGCTTCCTGGATTCTCTCTCTGTCATTGCTGTCTACCACAAAAATGAGGCCCTGTAGAAAGTTAAGCAGATTTGAAAAAACCAATTCAAATGTGCAGCACTATTTTAAAACCTCCAAAATACTCATACTGAATATTCTGATTGCTTACCTAAGAAAAGGGAAAAATTTAACAGCAATTTCTGTTTAAACAATGCATGATGTGTGTCTGAACAACTACCTAAGTCTCAACTTCAAAATAAAGTTAGGCAAAGAAAAATGCAGCAAAATTACACAAATGAACTCTTCCCCCTCCCCTTTCACGCTTCGTATTGAAAATCACAAGTGCTTCAACATCTCGTATTTCACTGAAAAAACCCACAGCCTTAAAGGAATGCCTGCATTTGTTTCAAAAAGTTTGTACCAAACAGTATTTCTAATGGCATCTCTGTTATTCAAGTGTCCTTCTTACACAATTTACTCTTAACCTTTCAGTCTGAAAACCTTACTTTTATCATTCTCTTCAAGGAAAGAGAAGTATCTTTTAGAAGTATTCAGTAACAGGACAGTAATAAGGAACTGGAATTAAGCATTACTCTATTCACAACAGTATGGTGCAAGGTCCCTTTTGTCAATCCAGACCTCTCTAATTTTCTGCACCAATCATGCATCATGCTGCACACAAATATCACGGAAAAAATTCTATATTCAACACAAAAAAAACCCCAAACAAACCCAGTCCAAAAGTTTTCTGATACTAATAAGCAACTTACCTCACTACTTGTGAACCAAAGGAATCACATTTATGTCCCAAAAACTGACTGCAGTCACATCAGAGTGAAGCTGACACTTTTTAATCAACTGATAACAAGACCTTTCATCATATTTTAGACACTCGGCTTACTAAAGACACTGATACAGCATAGTAAAAGACGTGTATTTTAAGAGTTCCTCACAAGAAACCAGTTGCTCTGGCACATTACAGAACACTGGTAAATCCTAAAGGACTTGATCCTTGAGAGGCTACACTCACAACTAGGCTTGAAGCCCTTAGCATAAACTAGCTTCAACTAGAATAAAATCTGGGTACTCTCAGAAGTTGCAGGAACTAGTGCAGAGCCTTTCTGAAAGAAAGAAAACAACTTTCCATATATACTCTACAAAACACAATGAGGCTTTACAAAACAGGTCTTTAACTATTGCCATCTGAGAACTCTTACCTGTGTGTTTTGGAAATAATGCCTCCAAAGAGGTCTAATTTTATCTTGACCACCAACATCCCAAACTGTGAAACAAATGTTTTTATATTCTACCGTCTCCACATTAAAACCTAAAAATGAAGGAGTTTAGTAATTAGAATATTTAGTTCTGGTGTTAAAACATAATTCTAATCATGTTAAAGATCGATACTTCCTAAGCTATACTTCTCCCAAGTATGTATAAAATGGCTTATCAATACTGAATTGGTGGATCAGGAAGAAAATTGACTGAAGGGAGAAAAAATATTTCTCTTAATCACTTAAATCCAAGTCCAAGTGGCTGAGCAAATCTTTCAGCCACAAACTGTGAGGCTC
The DNA here is from genome assembly GCA_013397975.1 of Machaerirhynchus nigripectus. NCBI lineage: Eukaryota > Metazoa > Chordata > Aves > Passeriformes > Dicruridae > Machaerirhynchus > Machaerirhynchus nigripectus. The sequence continues at coordinate 4,467,529 of VZRQ01008285.1, read as the reverse complement.
ATGGTATTTGGGGGAAGCAGTGCTACTGATCTGGTTTCTATCCTCCTGAGCATCTGCTACCGGCCACGGTCAGACAAAGGATTCTGGTCTGGATGTCTCTTTGGTCTGACACAGTTATGTTACGGCAGTACCAGACCACGTTTGTCTTGATTCTTATTCTAACAGCAAAGATAGCAAGTCCCTGCACCCTTCAGAAACCTGTTTAGAATAACAAGAATAAAGATGTAAGAACTAGTAATCTTACCAATAGTGGGAATTGTGGTGACAATTTCTCCTAGTTTCAGTTTATAAAGAATGGTTGTCTTACCAGCAGCATCCAAACCAACTAGAAGGAAGAGAAAAATTGATTTAGTTCACAAACTGAACTACAACCTGCTAATTAAAAAATGTCCTTTTACATGCAGAGTACTAGGGTTTTTTTAATAAATACAGCTTTTCAAACACTCTTAACTCATTGCTGATAAAATACTGTATGTTTTCCCCATCTTCTCTACCCAGCACTGAGAGAGAACAAGCCATGAAGAAAACAAGCTAAGTAAGAGCCTTCCATTCACAACCTACAGACCAACAAGTTTCTAGGCATCTTCCTTAGTATTTGTGTTAATTAAGCTTTATCTTTCGCTTTGAAAGTTTCTTCTGTGTAAATCAGGAAGATTTTAAAAGTAAATCTGGCAGTAATCTACAAGCAGCAGACAATTTCTAACTGATCACACATTTGCTACTTCACTAAGCTGGGGAAGGCCTCACTTACTCAGCCTTCTGCAAAGTTCAGCATCATAGGCACATGGACCAGCTGAAGCTCGCACTATCCATCAGAGACACTTCTGTGTCCCTTATTCCAGTCTCTCCTCCCTTTTCTAAAACATTTCTTTAGCACTGACAAAACCACGTACATCAGGAATCTCTCATCATCCCGCCACATATACCCCAAGGGCTTTAACTCTTCTAGAAGGATATTGCTTCTCTACATTGAAATCCACTAGGATGCTTCCATTAGGAGTCTCCATTGTTGGTCTTCACAGAAGATCTTCTGCACTTCAATTCACTGTTCTGTTTCTAAAATAAAACTTAAGCTTGCTGTTTTTCAGTGTAAGCTATGTGGTATTAAATATGTGATCCTTAAGAAATAAAATAAAATCAAACCTAAAAGACTTTTTTTAAGTGATCCTTAAGAAATAAAATAAAATAAAATCAAACCTAAAAGACTTCTTTTTGAGACATATCACCAACATTGCATGGTGATATATCACAGTTTTCTAAAACTGTTTGTGAAACTGCTTATTGTTACGCATTTTAGAACACATAAATTAACTCAAAACAGAATTCTTTAAATTAGAACCCAATACCTAGTACACAAGCACCTCCATAAACAGCAGGTACTAAATGTCTATCTGTGAAACAGCACAGAATGTCTGTGAAACTTAACAGAGTCAATAACATTTTGTCCGAACGAAAATACCCCCCATCAAAAGAATAAATTAATACTTTCACAAGAAACCAAATGCTATCCTCGTTTTATAATGATAACACACATTCTTAAGTGTTCTCAGTTAACTTCCTACTCTGCAACTACAATATAGTAAGCTTTAAGTGGTTTGGTGACTAGCCTATTAATAATACAACTGTTTCCTTAGCATCACAAAAAAATGGAATTCAAAATTACCTACTTACTCAGAATGAAACCAAACTCTTGAAAAACCTCTTCTTTCTCAAGACACAAACTGCTGTTGCAGCAAACTAATTAAAAAACCCCTATCTATAACTGTCCTGTATTCTAATAGTGTGCACAGGATTATACATATCAATGCAGTTTCTTTGGTAATGTCACTGCATGTTAGAAAAAAAAAAAGTTGTTCTAATTCTTAATGTCATGACATCATGAAGGAAAGGGGGTGGGGTGGGAATCTACCATCAAAACCACAGCTCCTTGACTCCCCAAATACTCAAAATGAAATTTAAGGGTTTTGAGTTTGCTGTTGTTTAAGTGTTGGTCTCTTTCAGAAACACACACAAGCATGCACAAAAAAAGTCATGGTGCAGCAGAACTTACACAAGAACTTGCAAGTCATGAAACTTGTAAATGCCACAATTTTCCCCACACCAGTGCAGTGTCAAGTCACCTTACAAAACCCTCTAAGCCGACTTATGATCCCTCAAGTACTCCATCTATGCTGACAACCAATGTTTTTAACAGCACAATGCTTGAAGCCCAACACTATTTTCACACAGCTCTACCTCAAGCAAGCACTTGTAGGATGCCTAGAACTTGATAAGAACATATAATGCCTGTACGTAATATGGTAGAGTTTTTTCACAGTAAATGAAAATAAGATAATTTAGTGAACCATCAGTTAGTTACAACTACTACTTGAAACTCTTTTCTTATTGCTCCCCACCAAAAAAATAACTCTGTTATCAATATAACAAACACTGACCAGATCTGTTAAAATTAATGATGTAAGAAAGATGCCATTGTCTACACAAACTGATAGAGTGCATTTGAGGTTTATACTAATGACAGAGATAAAGACAAAGACAAAAGCTAATCTCATTTCAAAGAACATACACAGGGTATCAAGATCCATTTGAGGACATGACTCAGAGTTTAAGGAATTAGAAACTAGTCAAGAATTTTAAACTACTTTCTAAATTACAAAAATATTGCCCCAGTTACCCACTCTACCCTTGTGCCATGACCCACTAACACCTCAGTGGTGCTGGCAGAAGGCTACAGTGCCTATGTAAGCACAAAGCCCAGAGACTTTGCTTAAATCCACTCTTACCCACAACTCTTAAGCTGTTGGACTTTGCACTGAGGCAGGCTGAGTTATGGATACGTGTTTTCTTCTTCTGTATTCACACCTGAGGCAGAAGCTGAACAGAGGGAAGGACCTTATTCAAATTACCATGACCCTATCTGCAAAAACCTCTTTTGGCCAAACTGCAAATGCTATGAAGTCTAAAGAAGCAAGTCATGAAAAGCAAAGCCTCCATTCATATTTCTTACTCCAATTTGCAATTTACCACCCTTTAAAAAAATCTCAGAGCACTAAATCACATTTAATCTTTTGAGCTGGTAGGAAGTGTTACTATTTTTTTTTAGTAATCCAAGAATAAACACGTTTACATTTGAACTGGAACACTAAATGCTATGAGCAACTGCCACGTCATAAACTTCATCAAGATTAAAAGCCACATCTTAAATCCTCAAACAAGGTAAATTTCCAATTCTATATTTTCACTGATTCTACTACCTGACTAACCATTGTCAAGACCAAGGTGTATGAGACTCGATGAAGGGTATAACATTCAGCAGTTGTACTGCAAAGCACCAAGACTACAATAAAATACAAATGGGAAGCACAGACCCGTACTTGCAACCATTTATCTTTAAACTGAATCAAACATCCTCTTCCCCTACCTGGAGAAAAAATATCTGCAATAGTTTCAGGTGCTGCTAAAATCACTGTGTTTCTAAGTCCTTTACTCCTCTTAAAGAGTGTTTTATTCACAGCCTGTCAGTTGTGTTTCTAAATCTCAAGCTTCTAGTTCACTTGTCCCTGGGAACATCATCCCTGACCACATCACATCCTTCATTAACCAACTTCCTACTTTGATCACTGGTGGCTGAATATCAAACTGCCTCTGTTATGACAGCACAGAACTTCATAAAAACTACAGAAAGCCAACAGCATGCAAACCAACAGTTGTCTAAAACAACATCCCCCCAAATAAAAAACAGCTAAATGGTTATGATCTGTACAGTGACACAATTCCCAAAGAATCTGACATTTTCCATCCAATGTATTTAATAATTACCTTTGTATTTGAAGCTCCTGAGTAGTTGCTATGTCAGTTAACACTTGCACAACTACACCCAGATCCAGAACACTAAATTATGATACTGAAAGGTGCACAATGAATCAGTATCTTTTTTTTTCAAGGACAGAAGACCATCAGTGAAGAATTTCACAGACAGGTATATGTAGGGTTAGGACTCAGTGTTTCTACTCTTAATGCCCCAGTTGCCTAATCTGACTTTCAGACATTCAGCCCCATCCCATAGTTCTTTCTTTTCCCTCATATCATGCCTATATATAAAGAAAATGCACGAGTCTTTTGTTCATGCATTTCTTCCAAATAGTAACTTAATATTTTTGAAAAATAATTATACAAGTGCATTTTTTAAAAAACAAAGCTTCAGTAACAGTATAACATTAAATGTCCACCTCTTATCCAACAGGGAGTTTGAGAACATAAAAGATAAGTGAGTGCTGTTGGTAATGGTCCCTGATGAGAAATACTCAAATTCTGCAGAACTCAATAACACAAAGTCTGTTCTAGGAGCTAAATTAATTCTAATTTATCTTTAATTTTGCAGAAACCGAAGAAAGCTGTGAAAAGGGAGTTAAAATTATAAATTAATCATCTGTTCATTATCAACTCACATAATATTTTTCCCTTAAGTACTTTACGCCATAAAGTTATGTCTTAATTGATGTTCTGCATACGGAAACTTAAATGCTTGGCCTTGTACAGCCTATTTTCAAACCATACACTGAAAATTATAACCTTGAGGAAAAGTTTTAATTCTATCCCAGTATTCATTCAGACATCTCTCCTCAAAGTGCTGATATACGATGTAAAATGTTATGAAGAGATTCTTTTTCGTGTTACAGGTATACACAAATTATGTCATATCCAGTGTAACGTTCTACTTCTAATCATTCAGTTTATGTCCTATAACACACTCTCACCACAACACACCCCCAGTTTTACTCTCCTATACTATCTAACAAATATGGTGCTGTCCCATGCCCTGATCCAGCCCCGCATTTTAATGTAAGGCCTTAAAATCAAAATTTTTAAGAAGTAAAAAAATAAATTCATTTGAACGAACTGCTAGAAAGTGTACCTCCCAAAGTCATATCTAACCTAAATTCGACCTGATTTCCTACCAATGAAGAGCCTTGCAAGCAGTTTTGATCTGTATGACATCACTTTCCTGTTTTCAGTACTTTGCAGAATGTAACAGAACTACAAATACCACAGAGACTGTCTCATCCTACATCCTACAGTCAAGCTCACTTGAGGACTTTACTTCATTCATTAAGAGGCATGTGAAGAGTCTGGCTGTTAGGGAGACAACCAAATCACCTCCTTGAAACCAACACATGTACTAAGTGGCCTTGAAGACTAAAATTACTCAGATTATTTTGAAATGGGTGAGAGTCTCTAATTTCAAACAGATAAGGTACAATAAAAATTACTGGGTATGCCATAATGAACTTTGTCATCACAAAATAGATGGAGAACCTGAAAGATTATAATTTTAAAAAGCTGCTCTGCTGTGTCTGCTGTGCATATCCAGGCAGTGTTACGAATGGGTGTGTGCCAGGAAGTTTCACAGTTAGAACCCACTCCCATTGCTGGCTATATCCAAATGAGCACATTATATAGTTCCTTACAACAAGCTACTTCAGTCAACGGCCATGAACCAAATTCCATTCACTTTGGTAACAGAATTTGAGAAAAATTTAGAGGCTAAGAACTGTTTGTACATAAAGCTTGCAGGGGTGGGTAGGTGGGTAGAAGAAGGCAGAGGAGAACTCAAAGCGGAGGAGGAAATACCAATGCAGTATGTGCTGGCTTTGACCTTTTGAACTATAATCTGAAAGTGAGAATCTTCAAGAGCCACTGGCTCCAACTCCTACACAGTCCGTGTCAAGGGAACAGATAATTTCAAAATAAATGGATATTTAAAATAAACCATTATGGGGAGACAGCAAAACTAAGCAAGTACTGCAAGAGCAGCCTAGAGGGTTTTATGGGTTGGTACACGAGGCACAAAACTAATGCCCACAGAGGCTACACCGAAACGCCCTTTCACAGGAGTCAGGATACAGATACTACAGCTCCCTACAGCTGCCGAAAATCGGCCATTATACAGCAGTTCTTACGCCGCTAATGTTGCACACACCAGGCTTTGTCACATCCTGCTCACGGAGCCGCAGTGCCGGGGCAGGAGGGCACGGCCGGGCCGCAAGGCTCGCTTGGCCCCCTCGTCCGGGGACACCCGGCCCTGCCCGGCCGCAATTCCATCTTTGTTCCGCGCGCGGCCCGGCGCAGGTGCGGGAGAGGGGCTCGGCCTCGCCGTGCACGGCGGGACGGAGGGGCGGCGGGCGAGGCAGGGAGGGGAACGGGAACACGACGGGAGAAAAGGAAGGGCAAACACAGCCCAATCCGCACACCCTCCCCTCCCCGCCGCTCTCCCAACGGCCCCCCAGCCCATGGGACGGGCACATCGCGGTGTCCGCGCCCCGCAGCCCAAGACAGGGCGATTCCCCCGCTTTGACCCGCGGCCTTCCCTCCCCCGTCCGGCGGGACTCGGCTGCGCGGCCCCGGCCGAGCCGGGCTCCGCGGTGCCCCTCACCCATGAGGATGCGCATCTGCTTCTTGCCGNNNCGAGGAGATGGGGAGGCCCATGGCGGCTCCGGCGGCGCTGGGCGGCGGCGGGGAAGCGCTGAGGGAAGGAGGGCGGGAGGGAGCGCGGCCCGGCCGGTGTGCGCGCACGGATCCCTCCGCGCGCGAGGGGTGCCCGGCGGCGGCGGCGGGTGCTCTGTGACCGAGGACCTCGCTCGGTCTCTGCCACGTCACGCTCGCCGCGGCCGCCCTGGCTCCAACGCGGACACGATCACGTCACGCTCGCCACATCCCCCGGCCCCGCCCTCCGCCACACGGCCCCGGCGAGGCGGGGACTACAGCTCCCAGCAGGCATCGCGCCGCCCTGCGCCCCGCGCGCTTTTGCCGCCGCTGCGGGGCACGACGGGGGATGTAGGCGAGCGCGCCCACCCGCACCGCGCAGCTTCCGGGTCGCGCGAGGCACGCCGGGTGCGGCGGGCTCCGCCCTGGCCGCGGGGACACGGGGCAGCCCCCGTAACGCTCCGCTCGCAGCCGGCGGCCGGGGGGACGGATACAGGCTCCGCTCCCAGCCCACAGCGAGACTGGTGAAACCAAGCCTCGGAGAGCCTCCAATAGCGCCTCCAAATGCACCCCAATAGCGCCAAGGAGACGTAATAATAATTTTTTAAACATCAAACAAACTGCCCCCCACCCTAAAAACCAAACCGAAACAAACCAACAAAAGGCAGCGCTGTGACATATTACTATACTGTTATTAATTGTATATATATCCACTACTACAGCAGTTATTCTTAGGCACCCCGGTCACAGCAGGGCCATGTCCTCAGCCCCGCCCTGACCCGCCCCTGCGGCCCCGAGCTGCAGCACACGGTGAGCGTGGCACCAAACTGCTCTCGCTTTAGGGGCCACGGAGCACCAGACGCAGGGAAGTAACAGGGGAATAAAACTGAACCAAGGCAGGCTCAACATTCTATTAACAGAAGATATCTATTTATCCTCTACTAAATAAAAACATTTTTAATGATCTTTAAGATAGTCCTGAACCAGGTCCTAGCATTTGGCTACTAAGCCAGACAATTTAGGCTGTTCTTTTCATAGAATGGTAGAATGGGTTGGGTTGGAAGGGTTGGATCATCTCATTCCACCCTCTGCCATGGACAAGGATACCTTCCACTACACTAGGTACTCAATGCCCTATCAAACACTACCTTCCAACACTGCCAGGGATGGGGTATTCACAGCTTTTCTTATGTGTAATGTTGAAAATCTTATTCTAGTTCTAAATTATGTTATTCTGAACCAAAAACCTGGTGTAATTAAGATAGAAAATTGTATTTTTATAAAATAAATACATCATACCTTAGATCTAGTTCATGCCTAAGATGTTCATATGACCCTGAACAACTATGAAAACTATCAGTAAGCTGTAATCTAGGTTTCCAGTACTTACCTATCTTCTATTCAGAGCATTCAGTGTTTACCCCTTTTTTTTTTTTTTGGCTAGGAGAGTTTTTCCCTGTACTTGAGGATAGTTACTTTCTAGATCTCCAAGCTGGCCTATTCTTACTGTATCTGGGTCGTTAATAGATACCTTTCCTTATTTCAGTGCTTTGAGTACAATCTAATAAACACTTGCTTTAGAAGTGAATGCTTGCTTTAGAATCCAAGCCCTGCCATTTGCTTTGCTGAGGATCATGCAGCTCTGTCATATTCCAACCATGATGCATAATCAAACCAGAACACCACTCCATCACATTTCTGGTCAGCTCAGGGGTACAGCTTCATCAAGCAGCAGTCTTTGCAAGCTGACCAGCTTTGCTTATGCAGGAGAGGGGAAAAACCAAACAAATACACCCATTATCTAAGTCAGGTAACTTCCAAAGGAAAAAAAAATAAAAATCAAAATCTTTTATTTTTGCTTAAAAAAATACATATTTGCAGTCATGTGCTAGTTATCATAGTTGTTACCAGTTTACATGGAACTACACAGTGCTCCAGGTTAAATATTTAAGATAATTTAGGGTATGAATGGCCACTTAGTAATTTCTGGATTAGAAATGCTTTTCATCAGGGCGTGCAAAAAAAAATTTGCAAGTTAGCAACTAATGCTGAGGCGGTATAGTTTAAGTAATGTAATAGATACATTAAACTTTTGGTCATGAGTAATTGTGTACAAAACATAACAGTATTAAAATACATTATTTTCATAAAAATACCATTGTGACACTTCGTATCTAAATAAGACATTTTTAGAAAGATGGTATGAAATATTTGTTATACAAAAGCATATTCTTATAGCAGGATTATGTTGTAAGTTTTTAAAAATTCTATCCAAGCACTTAAAAGCAGAGTGGTTTTTTTCATAACTGTGATGCACTTGACATATAAAAGTATATGCTGTGTGTACACAATAGTGTTATATTTACTCTCCTTGAAACTGGTCAAAGTACAACACTACATGAGGAGCAGCTGAGTTCTTATATACCACTGAAACTTGTTCAAGAAGAGAAAACATCCCATTCTTGTTGCTTAATATGCAAGAGGAAATTACTCTTTATGTATGTCTGCTGTATGCACATACTGAGAATAACTTCATGCTACAATCTTTTTTTGCCAGTCTGACCTGTCCAGAGGCTTTTTTCAGCTGAAGCCAACATTTTCTCCCTCCAGCCTCATCACCTCCTCAAACATCTGACCGATGTAAGCCAAAAATAATAAAGTTAAAAATTGTAACAGGAGCTGACTGGTATGATCTCCAACTGAAACAGACTGTGTATCAGTTAACTCTACCCAAATCACTGATTTTAAAATCCCTATTAGAACGCCACAGTGTTTGTTTCCTGTGATGAACACTGCATGCTTACATTTACATGAGTGATCCACTTGAAATCCTGGATGTCAGCAGTTCAAAACCACAAATTAGTATATCATTACTTTAAGGCGTGTAAGAGCACCCTAATAACTGACAGTGAGTGGAAGACACTTCCCTTCAGAAATTTTTGTCAACCTTCTCTTCTTTAAAGATGCTTAATCAGTGTCATTTTGGAGAGATGGTAAGAAGGAGAAATGCAAAAAGTTAAGAATGGATCTGATCATTTCAGTTCCTAAAACAGGTTTGAAAGCTGTGATTTACCAGCAGAATACCTCAATTATAAGGTATTCTGGCCAAATCACCAATGTCAGTTGGACTTACCACTAGCTAAAAACGAAAAGAAAAAAAGACAGAAAAATAATCAGATACTACATCACCAGGACAGTACAGGATCAATATTGCCTACCCCTGAGTAGGATTGGGTATAGCAGCACCAATTGGAAAAACATTCTGCAATGCCAGCACTGCACTGTAGTCCTACACTGTGGCACAGCTTCATATGCCCACAGATTATTCTTTAAGAGCACTTATTTCAAACAATATTAGATACAAGAATCCCTTTAGTTGCATTGGTATTGAAGTGGAAAAAACAGTGAAAATGATATAGTGGGCTATACTATTAGTACAGTCCATTTGTAGTGTTAAATTTACTGGTTTAGAGCTGTGTTCCAAACTTGGTAAGCCACTGTCTTCTGTGAAACTAGTTGCCTTTTGGTTTTCTGCACCAAAAAAGCCCGGTAGAAATCATGTTGTGCCAGTTTTGAGCAAGATGTCCTGTAAGTCATCTGGCAGTGCCAGTATAATATCATTGATGTGTGTCTGCAGCTTTTTCAGTGTGTCAGTTTTCACAGGAAGATGTTCTCTGTCAGCCTGCAACTGCAAAGGTACCAGAAAACATGATTTGTACTAAAAATGCAAGTTTACCTTAAGAAGTATCAAAGTCATGTATTGGAAAATCTGGAAAATGATTCCTCGTTTGCTGACTGAGTAGGAATTTGGACAACAGCAGGTTTCCTCAGCAACCATACAACAGCGAGAGCAACACTGATTTGGACTTCCAGTAATAACAAGAAAATTTGGTTTTCTTCTTCCCTGGGGATTCAGATCAGCCACAGAGTTCCAACTAATTTAAAAAAAACCCAGTAATACAATGCTTCCAGCATAGCCGGATGATGTTGGGAAGGCAAATTACTTTTCAGGCATGGCTGAAATTGCCTGCTTTTGTTTTTAAAGCCTGAATGAATGATTGACCCTTTAAACTACCTAGATCATGAAGAACATTTCCACTTACATACTTGCAAAAACAACTATATAATGCTTTTATATAGCTAAGTTATGTTCAATTCAGTTACTTACCAGTTTATTTTTTAACTTTAAGACAAGATCCACTGTTTCTACCTCAGTATGCTTCTGACTCCAGAAAACTAAGTTCT
>VZRQ01008285.1:4437441-4456769 GCA_013397975.1 Machaerirhynchus nigripectus | reverse complement strand
AAAAAAAAATTAAGCATTGAAATATTTATGGTTATATATGTAATTTTGAAAAGTGGTCTTAATCTACTTAATCTATACCTAATGTTCAGAACAGGTATTTTCCTTATTCCTATGCCATTTGCTAACCTCACTTTACCCATGCACTGTCTTTACTGTGAACTGCAAAATCCGCTTTATTTGCATGTTTGCCCAGTGCTTCACCTAACAGCAAACTTGCACACAAACACAATACAAATAAATTAAAGGGAAAAAAAATCTTGCCAAACAGGCTTAGTTTGAAAAAGAGCATCAACAATGCAAAACGGCAGTGAATGATTAGCAAATCAGAACTGCCAGCACAATGCAATATTGAAGCAGTTCAGGGCAGTGCTTACTGTTTCTAGGGTATTAAAGGAGATCACAGTTGATAACCAGTAAGATACAATCAAGTGAATTTTCTTATGGAAGTTCTGTTCCCCTACGCCCTTACGACTCACCTATGAAAGACATTTGTTCATGTACAAAGAAACATTTCTTTTGTGGATCAAAAGAAAAAACAGTAAAGAAGCAGAATTGGTAATAAATTTCTAACACATTTCTTTGATTAAGTCAATGTCAAATACAGTTGGATAGAGTCTAGGTTGTGTAACTGACCTGCAAATTATTTGGGCTGCTCTATTTGAACAATCTGTTTGGATTTGCTACACTGTACTGTTTGGGAATTGACAAGGCAAGGGATAACAACAAATGGCTTTTGAAAAATAACCAGAGCAATTTTGTTTGTTTGTTTGTTTTAAAGCTGTGGTGTTGCCTTCCTTTGTTTTTGTTCTTCCTATTCCCTCTCTAGCTGTACAATGTCTTTTCTTCTTGCAATTCCTTTATCAGTTGTTCCAACTCAAATTATATTAATACCCACTTTGGCTTCTTAATTAAGGAATGGATCTTACAACATAAGAATATTTATGTAGCATTTTGTTATATATAAACAGATTTCACTTCTCAGCTTTCAATTACTATGGATCAGTTGTAGGCTTATTTACTAACCATATCTAATTAGCTGTCAATCAGAATGTCAAATTGCTGAATTTTTACCTTGACAGCTATGAACTACATCACAACTGAAAATACGTTATCAGGAATGCCAAGGATGGAAGCTGAACAGAGTAATACTACCAAGTAAGAGGAAAAAGCTTTTTTTTGGGGGTGGATGTGTATATTTAATTTTAAAATACACAACAAACCAGAAAGTATTAAAGGTATGCTTTACAAATGATGACAGTTGTTATGACAGGTTAGCGGTATTTCATATTGTTCTCTTGCTGTGTTAGTTCTAGCTTGTACGTGTTTAAGTCATGTTCTACTAGATCAGAATTCACAAAACTGTCAACAATTTCACATTCTACCTATGAAAACAAGAGTAAAAGTGACTTGTGGGAGAATATGTTTTTATTACAAGATGATAAATATAATCATAAGCACAGATTTTTCCAACCTCATTACAGAGTGCTTCTAAATGAAGGGCCTCTAACTTCTGTGTCATTTCTTTCTGCCGGCTCCTAAACCAACCATCAAAGTTTGGCGATTTCAAAAAATGCCTGGTAAAACACCACAGAAAAATTCATTTTGTATTTTAAGTATAATTTGTTAACAGTGTTTTCTACATCATCAAATGTAATTATATTTGAGATTGAAGAAGATACTAGAACCTTTTCTCTGTTTACTTTCAAAAAGATGTAATATTCTGAAGTAGAGATTGACAGGTGCTTCTATTAATTAAGACAAGGATTGAGAAAAGAATGTAAAGAACATGCATTTGGAACACAATAAAGATTAGGAAATTTTAGGAGAAAAAAAATCAAGGCTCAGTTTGAAATAGCCTAATTTTTATCTTTGTGTTTGACTGGAAGGAGGAATCAAGCTAGAAGCAGAAATAAAACCACAAATAACACTGATCTACAGAAACCTGTAATATTAGCAGAGAAAGAAATTTAAGCAAGTAAAGTATACTTAGCACCATACATTTCTATTAAAGCATATATTCTAAAATAAAGTCTTATTCAAATCAATCTTGATTATAAGTTTGCTCAGGAAAAAACAGCATTACTATTACTGATCTGTCCTAATTTATATAATTTTTTAGTCTGATGAAAGAAATTACCTGTAAAGTCCTATCCAATCTCCCTTTAAACCTGAGGTGAGCTGTGGTCCTGCTTTTTCCAGTGTCTTCATGAAGTCATCTTGGCTAAACTGCCTCAGCTGTGGTGGACTCTATGGAAAGAACGAAAAAAAAAATTAGCAGACCTTAATTTCTCTAATCACCAATTTCCACCTCATTCAAATTATACTTCCTTACCTTCCAGGGTGATATGCATTTCTGCAAAGGCATTAGGCTTGCCACATAACGTTCCTGGGGAAAGGAAAAGGAAAGGTTGTTTGCATAACCAGTATTAAAGATACACAGTCCACGTGTGTGTTTACTTATTGCTTGTGACCACATCATTTTCTCTTCTCAGTGTTAGTACAGGGTGGGGCTGTGCATATTTACCACATGAGAAGACAAGAAGGAGCTTATCTTACACAGATTGTATGTCCCAACTCCAGAACTTTAAGCCAGCAAAGTTCAAGAAGGACACAAGGCAAAAAAGGACAGGAAGCAAATGTACACATAGAATATCTGTATCCTGAACTTCAGCCACTGGTAAACAATCTCTCTTTTCTTTGGGAACAGTGCACAGGTACCTCTGTGTTGTGGGTGATTCCAAACAGTAACCACATTTCACTTTAAGTGTTTGGAAGAGATTTGCTGAGTCCCTCACCCAAACATGAGAGTTAGAACTAACCCACAGAACCATGTCTGAGCTGTGGCCATCTCTGCTCTGGCAAGGCTTGGCACAGGCATGGCCAGAGCCCCAAGGTGTCCAAGGCCCAGGGAGTGGGGCCACCACCAAGTGTCACGTGTAACAGCAGGAGGCAGCTGTGCCTCACCAGCTGGACCCAGTACTGGACTCAGGGTTGATTTTCCAGGGGTACATTGCATAGCTACTGGACTTAGGGTAACTCCAGAAAAACTACTCCTTATGACTTATGTAAAAAGCCCATTAGTCTAAGAACTCACTAATGGAATGATGAAACTTTCCGTCAATTCCAAGAAATACCGCCGAAGTATCACACTCTGTGCTTCTGTAGGACGTTTCTGTTGTACTCCCTTAAGAAAAAAACAAAACAACAAAACACAGTCACTCTGGTACTCCAAAGTATGTAGGTAGTTGTGGTAGGTTTATGAACTTTTTACAAATATTTATTCCAGTGTTTCTGTATTCATTTGCCATACGCCCACACACAGCACCTCCTACCCTGAACCAGTAAAGGAAAGCAATGGCATCAAGTCCTTTTGTACAGATATTTGTCTTTGCAATTACTGATTTTTTATTTTTATGTAAAGAAACTCAAGAAAAGAAACATTTCTATAAACAAGTGTTTGCGAATCAGTTAAAATTTGGAAGTTCTGATTCTTACACACCTCATGCGTGAGACTTTTAGACCAGAGTGGGGGTGGCAGAGGATGGAAGACCTCAATAGACAAACAGATAAATACCTTTAATCCTCTAAATTATTAAGTTAACTTACTGAGTACTACCATTCCTATGGTTATAGAAGCTGCTAACGAGGCAGCAGCCCTTCTACAGTGAGGGTGTATATCCATCTATTTAGTTGTGACTGGGGCACAGGAACCAGAATCCAGTTTCATTTTGATGACACAAAGTGCAGCCTTAAATGAAAACACTGTACAACAGTACACAAAATACACAAACCAGTTTCCATTACGAAGTGACCTACACCATTACCTTTTGCAGCTGCTTAACGATTTCTTCATCTTTGTTCAAGTATGGCTTGTAAGAGGTATAAACACCTGGAGAAAAAAAGCAGCATATAGCCAAAGGAGAAATGGGGTATGCCTTTTAAAATCAAAACACTGGCAATTAAACTCTGAAGTTATTACCAGGTTTGGAGTCCAAAGTTTTTAGGTTCTTCAGTTTTTTCACTTTCACCTGCTTTGGAACTTCACCTGCCAAAACACAAAGTCACCTTACTTGAAGCCTATCTAATATTGCAAGAAACATTAGAAACATTGACAAAAATCCAAGTATATATCCAGAAACACCCAGCAAACACATGAATAACAGCAAATAGACTTTTCACAACATATAAGGGTTCCTTGTTGAAAAGAAAAAAAAAAAAACCAAATACCTGAAAACCAACAAAAACACATACAAGCAAAAAATGAACTAAAAAACCCCCCAAACAAACAAAACCAGCCAAATGATGACCTTCTGAATCCAAACAGCCAAACAGACATACAGATATATAGCAGTGAATAATTATTTTCCTAATTACATATTTTTATTCCATCTTCCTTTCTTCCCCTTAGTGTAAATGCTTTTGGGAAAAACATCTTTGGTACCTTGGCAAAACTAAAAATCGTATAGAAGAAAATAAAATAGTAGCCATGGATTAAGCGTTGTAAGAAAATGAATTTAAGTCTCCTTTGTCATAGGCCATACTAAGGGCTTTTGTTTTGTTTTTCCAATTTATCCTGCTCCAACAGTAGACCCTAAACCCTGTTATCAGTCCTGCAGCCTCAGCAGAACCTTCCTCCTAAATCTGTTTGGATGCTTGACTTTAGAAATGGTAACAGTTAAATTGCTATTGAAACTGCAGAGTGGGGGAAAATGAAAAAAAAAAACAAAAAAACAACAAAAAATAATCAGAAGCCCTCTCTTCGTCCCTAAAGAAATAAAATACACATTTTTTAAAGACAGGTTAGACAGATACATCTCTAGAACTTCCTGACTAAGCACTTCCCATAGCTACATCAAAACTGGAATTTCATAGGTGAAACTGTAGATCAGATTTGAAGGCCACCTGTTTACACGGCTTTTCAGAGTTTAATTAAGATCCTATTTTCCAAACATTAACTATACAACAGTGAAGTAACTCTTCTCCTCACTACCCCAAGCCCCAACAGGTATTCTGACCATAGACAGACATGGTACTTTAAAGTAAAGTGAAACCTTGCCTAATTATATTGAACAGAGTACGTAATCCTTAATTAATTCAGTGTACTCAGAAGTTAAAATTAACTTCGTCTACAAAAATTAATTTTATGGTGTTTTTTCATAATTGGATATTTATGCATTTCCACTGTCAGAAAAGCATAGTGAACCTGTCACAGCAAACAGCTACATTCAGGAATTTCATATAATAATTAGAGTGGTGCAGTATTTTACTACAGGCTGGCAACTGACATGTTATCCAAACATTACATGAAAATTCTACTCAATCATGTAAGGAAATCATCCAGACTGAACAATTAATAATTACTGGAATATTGCCAGTTTAGAAATACATTATCAAAATACTGTCAACAACATTTTATATTATTGTAACATTCAAACTTAGCTTTCACATGGGTCTTATGTTCTGTGCTGGCTGTGACTGATTTATTACATTCTACTCACACTAAAATTAACATCAGTAATATATTATGCCTCATTTTAATACCTTATTGGTAGAGATACAAAATCAGGACTCTGTGAAAGGTAGAACATAATTACTAATGAGTATTACTACCTTTTGCATTTAATATACTAGATTTGACGAGACATAGAGTAGTCAAGATTCTAATTTCACTTGACAGATTTACATCCAAGAAAATTTAGTTAGCATTAAACTAAATTAACGGAATATAATTAGATATGTTTGTAAATAAATAAGCACACAGATCCCATTGCACAGGATTGTAGAAGATATTTTTATTTTACCTGGAAGTTTCATATCTCCAATGCGGATAATGTGAGGCCAGTGCTGAAGTGTTTTAGCAAAAAAGGGATTTGTCACCCCTAGAATGACAGATGGCCTAGAAAAATAATGACAATGTTTAAAATATGACAGCAACAGCTTCTGCCTTAAATACAAAAGGTAAACTTAAATTCTTAACTCGTAATTATTTTCCTTTAGTATTTAAGAGTTACATTTTAAATTGCACGTAAGAGCACAAATGTTTATCAAAGTTTCAGAAAGTAATACAGAGGCATCTTAAAGTACAAACAACAGTGAAAAATAAAAATTACATCATCTGCTTAGACTTGGCTAAATTCTGCCCATTTGCAATGGTGAGAACAGGACATTATCTGTTACTGGGGTTTTGTGATGTGTTGGTTTTTTGGTTTTTGTTTGTTTTTTAATGAGCAGGAATCAGACTCATACTTGAAAGACCAATCGCTACTTTTCAAGGTTTGATTATAACAAACTCTCAGCACTTGAATGTGCACATCATTAAGAGAATGAGACACTTGATAATACCCCACTTGTTTTAAGCAGCAGTTACCAAGTGATGCAGCACAAGCACATTAACAGTACTGTGCCCCAGCTCACACCCTGCCAGATTTTTCTGTCTGCTCTGTGCTTGGCATCCGGCTTGGGGGTGCACAGGGGCACCCAGGGAACAAGAGGCAGGAAGAGCACAGGGCTGCTGCTACAGCATAGGCCTGCAGAATCTGGGATTTATAGCACAGATGATGTGAACGTGTTTTTCAGTATAGTTGTTGCCATCCATTTTACAGTCAAACATCAGCTAAGGAATATAGCAATAAGTCTCACTGAACCTGCCATCTTGAAAATAAACTATCATTTTGTCAGATTGGGCTTAAAAAAATCACAAAATGTAACACTTTCTGTACACTATCCTCAAGTTTCTCTGCTCCCCTCTTAATAAGGTAATAAAATACACAGAATGGCCGTCATTTGGATTCTTCACCTTCTTAGAGCCACAGCTTTAAAAACTTATTTCCAATTATTCCAACTTTTTGTTTTCCATAAGAAAGAGCAATTTCAGCTCTCTTTCAAATACTAATCTATGTAGTGACCAACCTCTCTATTTTGCTACAGAGAGTGGATGCAATTTTGAAACATGGGTTACTAAAGTTTAACCGAACTTTTACTGGAATTATTTTTAGAAACTAAATTACATACTGCATAACCATTCCCATGGAACACAATCTAAAACATATTGCCTGTGTTTATGTGTTTTTCCACTGCTCTATCTCTGGCAATACATCCGTTGAGAGGAAAATTACAGTAAAAAAAACCAACAAAGCAAAAAAAAAATCCGGATCAACAACCTCTGACTGTTCTGACATTAAAAGAAATTTATCTATCAAAGATCAGTCAATCTAACACATGCACTCCATTCCCAAATCAAGCTGCATTTAAATAACATATATTAAGAAATACTGGACATGTATGCTCTCAAAATAAGAGCAGGATTTTTAAAAAAATAAAGAGGAAAAAAAGTGTCCTTAAAGCAATTTCAAACATCACCGGTTTTGGACATTCACACTCTTAAAAATATGCTTAATTTCTGAATTATTTACAAAAATAACGTAATAAATTTAGTGAAGAGATATTTGATTTTTAAATTGTCTCAACTAGGACACCAACTGACTTAGCTTTACAAAACAGCTGTATGGATGTTGAATTCTACAAGTCACTTTGTTTAGCAGTTAATTAAAAATTAAAGCAATTACAGCGGAATTTCCCAAGGAGCTACACTGGAGCTGGCGTTGCACAGACAAATCCTTATAGAAAAGCAAGAACTTTACTTGGTTTCACACTTGCAGTTTGACTTATTCTGTAGAGAAGTATCCTATGAAGTTCAAGCCCAGTTTAATTATGGCATTGTTTCATAACTTCTTTGTCCTATCTAACTGGAATGAAAACTTAAATCAGCTAATTACTGCACTCTGCAAGATAAATCTTACCAAAAAAAGAGCCTAAACAAAAATCTCTTATGAGAGAAATCCAGCATATTTAAACAGTATTTTAACACAAATTTATGGTTATGAGTGGTTCTGAGCAACAACTTCCCCAGAGAGTTTGATTTACTTACGGGGCTTGCGTGCGAGTCGTGTATTCCTTGAATTCACTGTCGTGGATGGTGAAGTATGGCCTGAAATCACTGCAGTACTTCAGTGGTGAAATGCAGCTGCAAAGTACAAGGACGATGAGCTTGGTTTATGTATTCAGTGCAAACTTCCATGAAAGACACAAGCAACTCTAAAATTTGTAATGCTTTGTCACGCTCAGATCAAATGAAGGTCCACTCAGCTGCAATGTTACACTGACTCCCTTCGTTATTAGTTAGGAAGCTCTACTACATTTACCTAACAAGGGCCAACACAGTTTCTGAAGACTCTGCTGGTGATGGTGCCATCACAACAAGTGGTTCTCCCAGCAGCACCAGCTCCCAAAGCATCTGAATGTGAAAGAACACTGGACAGAAACACCTAAAAACAGATTGAAGTATTTTAATACGTTTGACATCATAAAATACATATTTCTTCTGGTTAATAAAGGGATAAAAAGGAAGTTTGCAGTAGTATTTTAATAGTAATTTGAAAAACATAAAAACATTTTACTCTTGTAATGAACTTGCTTATTACAGTTTCAGCCTGTATACTGTCCAAACTGCGTTTTAGCAAACTTTACAGAAAAAGAATATTAAAACCAGCACTGATAAATGTTGGCTTACAAGCCATGAGACATATTAAGGAACTGAGGAATCAATCAGTCCAAACTCCTACCTGAAAAGATCTACTTCATGAACAGTTGGTAAAGCCATGGAGATCTGAGCATCTGCCTAAAAGACATCGCAATGCTTGGTTTTTAGTCATCAGAACACCTAGGTATTAAATGAAATGGTTTCCCTTAAATGCTTACAAACAGTAGACAGTATATAGCCTAATTATTTATGTACTGCTGCAGTATATAGTACATTATCTCCACAACTACCTTTGTGTTCTACGAGCAAGATATCCCCCAAGACAGACACCGCCCCCCACTTACTTGTGACTTTCAGTCCAGATAAGATATAAAATACTGAAGCTGTTTTAAACAACTGCACATGAAGGCACAGACAGATTTGTTTTATAACCATCTTTCATGGCTAAAGACTTTTAATTCTGGATTCATCCTCAAAAAAACCCAAAGTATCCAAACATTAAAAGAACATTCAGGTTAGTAATTTTGTCAGTCAACTATCTTCTTCCAGGACCTGGATATCTCTCCCTGCTTAGGGTAACTGGGTTAGAATATCCTCTCCATGAAGAATCCAAATTTCGACTCCTCCATTCAAAGTTTCAAAGACTGTGGATTTCATTATTATCAAAGTGTATGACAGTTTGCTACCAATCTTTTCTAACAAGTTTGAAGTAAACAAATGAAAGCAGATCTCTAGCTTTGTCTGGGTTTATATACAATATCAGTATCTAATCTCTACCTGGTGCATATTCTGTACTATCGGTGTTGTTCCAGGCTTGTCACGATATGTTGGAATCCGCAACTTGGAAAGAAAAAGAAAGATTTATTTTCCCTTGTACTGAATCCAGCAGACACTTAAAATGCTGACTTAGAGACAATTTGTAATACTTAAGAGAGGATATACTGCAGCGTGGTGCTTGTTTACTCTACAGAACTTCCACCTACAGAATTTCCAATTGCAAATTGAATACTAGAATATTAGAATAGTACTCCAGTTAAAAAAGAGACTATTGTTAAAATAAGTCAAAACTGTTACTGTAATTTCAATAAAAGTACCTCTAAATGTTGGAAAGAATTATCTGAAATAAGGTCTTTGGGGTTTAAGATGGTACAGAATTACTTTTAGAAAAAGTCCTCTCCTAAAACATCAAGATGTTCTGGCGAGTGAGGCAGAATCCAAACAATCTGAACATAAGTATACTTCTCTGGTGTCACAGTTTGCATCTCTAAGTCTTTTGACTTAGATTACAAATGTAGTATTTTTATAATATTTAAATGTAACAATACATACAAATGTAATCATACTGGAGGTTGGTATGCACAAATGGATGTCATTTACACACAACACTTCAAACTGCCCAAGCAGAAAAACAGGGACAATATCACTGGGCAGTAATTATGGCTTTACTCCATTTAGGAATGCAGTTTCAGCTCTCATGGGTAAGAATTAATTATGAGATAAAAGCAGGCAATACCCAAACAAGACATATCTGACACTCCTCATCATCTAGCACCCAGAACTGTTTTATTAAATTTCTGCTTTCAGAACAGCTTCAGAAACTTCTTTCTCCCCCTGGTGATGCACATGTCTTGCCATAAACTTGAGAGCATCTGCTGAGAAGGTACTTCTGGCTGTAACCTCCAATTTCATCAAACTCATTTAATTGCATTTCACATGGAGACGTTACGACTCCCAGAGGCCCAGTTCTTAACCACTGTTTAAGCTCTACACTTCCTCCCCATGCACTAGATACAACTTCTTTAATAGCTTTCTTCAGACATATTTCACTGCCATTGAAAATTACAAACAGCAGAAGCAATTAATTTTGATGTGTGGGCCAAAAAAGATTTTTACTTGTCAACTTTCAGGAACAAGAATGATTTTCATCAATATATTTAATTTGCTTGACTGGAACTTAATTCTCAGTATTTTCAAGTGCTACTTTATGTTTGATTTGACAAATATAATTAGCACTACAGTCTCCTAGAATACAAATTCCAGAGGGATAATACAGACACTGCAATTAGTAGTTGTATTGAAACATCACTTTTTAGTATCTCCAAAAATTAAATATTAACCTAAGCACCATAAAAGATCCTCCCCTCCTCCCCCCAATCAAAGCACCAAATCAGGATCTCCCAGACCTTCACTCTGAGTGCAGTAAACATCTGTTTACTGCACTCAGTAAATTCCTGTTTGGAAGAACAGGACAATGAAAACAAGGCACAAGGCAGTGAGGACCTGTACAGTAAAAGGTGGGGAAAACACCCTCAGAGAAGAACAGGTGCAGGAGTATTTACCTTCATTATAACACCCATAATAGGCAACTGCAGAACTTTCCCTGGAACTGGTGGTGGCCAACGATCAATGTCGCTACAAACTGAAAGAAAAATACGACAGTTTCTGTAAGCTATAAACCATGATCAGAGTCACCTTTGTGCACACTGCAACTTTAAATTAGTGCTAACAGTCCACAGCAGTTCTGCTTGTCTCTTGATCACACTAAACAAGTTTTACAGCCTTTTAGACATTTTTTATGTATTATTACAATAGAACAATAAAGTCTCTAACTTCAAGAAAACACTATTCTCTGGTCTTCCATTTTTTGTAGCAATGGGACTTATAATTAATTGAAGAAATGTTATCTGAGAAACCAGGAAAGTACATACTAAAAAAATTGAAAAGAACACCTATGTTTATGTACATTGGCTAATGCAGAACCAATAAATACCAGCAGTTAAGGAAAAAGCTGGTTTCTAGCTTGGCTAGAAAGTTTTCCAAAATTTTCTTGTAAACCATTATGAGTATAATACATAATTCTCATGGTTTCTGCAGAGCTTATTTTGCTCATAATACAACCACTCAAGAAAACAGGTGATTGAAAAATGCAATTCCTTCGTGGTTTACACAAATTGTTGCTCAGTGAAAGCACAAAAACATGGAAGTTGTATGGGGTAGGCAGAGCACACAGAACAGAGCTCTTCCAGGCAAAGTGCAAATAACTTTTCTATTTGTCCTTCTCCAGCTCTTTCAGCTCTGCAGTAAGGCTGAGGCACCTGTTACCAGCGCTGCTCTGTTGCTTTTTCCATTTGGTCAAAAAACAAACAAATCACACACACAAAAAACCAAACCTCAAGCAAGATGACATTTGTACAGTCGCTTAGCAAAAGTTGTCAGACTGCCCAAAAGGATTTGGGTGGTGAAGAGTGCAAACTAAGGACTGCCATCAGCTCCTTGTGCTCAACAGCTGGTCCTGAAACACACACAACCCTAGATGTGTTTCAGGAGGGACCTGCAACTCTCCCAGGGAGGATCCAGAATTCGATTACAGATTAGCTCTGTTCAGTGATCTAGAAGTCAAGCCAGTTTGCTAAAATTTCAACCCTCTACCCTGCAAGAAGACAAAACCACAGACTAGAACACGACAGTGTTGTCTATCTCTCCAGAGAAAGTATGTGATAGTGTAAGAGCTCCTCCAGAACAACATTATAGGGCCAGTACCTGCTTCCAGGAAAGCTTCACTTTTTTCAAAATATTCTGGTGCTATTTGCTTGAGCATGGTACGAAAGAGATGGACATAAGGCAGCTTGCTGATGAGGACCAGCGACTGGAATAAAGAGTTACAAAACAGAAACAGAAAATCACACACACAATTTCCCTCGGTTCTTCTCAGTGCTAGTTCTCTAGCACCTGTTACTCTCAGACAACACCAAGTGTGACTTTTCTCACACATGCAAGCCAACCACACATCTGACTACAGGCAAACAAACAACTCTCAAAACTCCCCAACTTTTTGTTTTTAAACACAGACACAAAATTATCTCTTCTGACAGCAGAGCTGGAACATAGCACAGCTGATGTAAAATTAGACCAATTTAATATAAATTAACAACTAATTCAGTTGGAGAGCAAGACAGTTTTCCTGTTCCTCTGCAGTCACTGAAAAATAATTAATTTCCAAATTAATATTTTCCTAAAAGAACTGAAATTACCTTCTGGAAATAGCCTCTTTTTAATGATTTGTCTCGAACTTGTCTGAAATACACATAGCCATAGTAATATGCTGAATCTTTCTGCAAAAGAAAGGAAAATAATTCAATACAACCACCTGATACTGCCCTCCTTTCTGAAGCATTCAACATGCAGTTTAAAAGCCTATTCCCCTGCAAGCTCAAAGGTGATTAGATACAATAAACTAGAAGGATTACTGTGTTTATTGGCATTACCGTTTTTTAGTTAGTAATTCAAAGAGAAAACATCAGCATGTGGAAACAGCTGTGCTTTCTGGCTTTACTATTTTTATATCTACATTCTCCTGACATACTATGAAACCAAAAATAGAAATAATTTCTTCAGAAATAAATCAACATTAACAATTCTGCAAAGTAGCACTAAAAAGATTTTAGCAGTTAAAAACCTTAAAGCCCTGACTTGAAGAGATAAAACCCAGTCTTTCAATGTACTAGTTTTACAAAAGATTCTTATAATATTAAGGGAGCAGGCTCTTACATTTCAAAGACAAGACATTAGCTTCATCCTTCCTACAAACAGGAATTCAAGTATTTGCCACATAAATAGAACTAAATTGAGTTGGAGAATCAAGCTCTCAGAGGCCTCAATATTCCCTATGGACATGATGAGAACAACTTTTGGCCACTACTTCTTTAGGTAACTGCTCCATCTTCAAAAAGGGAAGGGTGGAAACTTGGAGAGACAGCTCAAGTTGCTTGGATTTTTTTTTTTAGTTAAGTTATAAAGCACTTCATATTTCCACAGCAGTAATGGTTCTTACAATTTGAGTTCAGGTTTCTAGTCAATAATGAAATAGATCTGGGCTTCAACTTAATTCCTTGTAATCCAAAATCCATACTAATAAAACTTAAATAGTTAATGAAACTAATTATTATTATAATTATAATAACATGCTACAACAATCATGAGTTTTGACTTTCAGGACATCCAGTTCAGACATTTTTCTTTTCAAACATTACATTTAAAGGTGAAGACCCACAAATTAACATTACCCGAAAGAAATTTAACTTCATTTTTTCTCATTTCCAACCTTTAAATAAACTGGTAGATCTCTATCCAACTGGTCCAGAAAACAACACGAGACCTTCCTTCCAGGAGACCGTCGGAATCTAAAACAAAATTGTGTGTCCCCAAGACAACCTACATGGGGGAAGAAATAAACAACAAACAGACAGTATTCTGAGTTTGAGCCTTGTTTAACATGAGCACTTGCTTACACCCAAAGAAGTATCAGAGTGTTGCTTTATCTTGCATTGTTCTTGTGAACATTTATGCCTTTATTAATTATATAAGTGAAAAATTTGTCATCTTTGGCAACAGTAAATATACTGTCTGCAACAAGGAAAAAAGTCACTGCCTTTACAGTGACTATCATGTCCTCAAACAGGTCAAATGACTGTTCTCCTACTGGCATTACCCATTTCCTTGGTATGCCTGTAGACTTTTGATCATCTTCGCCACGTCATTCCTCTGCTAAATGGCTGCACTTTGCCTCTTTTTTTGACACCATTCAGTTCATACAGAAGTCACACTGTAGGAGTACATTATGCTGATCTGTAACTCCACAGGCAGGTCTAGGCTTCATCATTTTGAAAGCTGCAAAGCTAATTGCTTTGCAATTAGCAAAACTTCAGAAAACTGAGTGAAGCTGGGTAGGACTTCCCAGTAATATCCCCAAGGAGTGAAGTTTTCCTTCATTTCTATCAGAATGAATTTCTAGGAGAAAAATGTAACTAATTCTCCAGAGAACTATTCATCAGACTTGAAACTTCAATTTCGTCTTCTCTTTCAGTCATACTCATTCTGCTATGGCAAACAGAGACAGCCCAGCCCCCCAGTCAGAGGCATGGGCTGTGCACAGTAATGCTGACACGCCCAGAGCACCCAGCTGAGTCTCAGAACCCCTTGAAGCTGCAGTCAGAAACCTTCAATCCACCAAGACAAAATCAAAAGTAGCAAAACAAGGTGTGATGGGACAACCATCCAATTCAAACAGGTAGTGAAAGCAAGTGCTCAGCAATACAGATCCAATGATAAGAAGGAAAAACACAGCACATGCCAAAAATACAGCACTAAATATGTGCTTCAACTTTTCAAAGCTTGTTCCCTTCATCCAAAGGAAAAAAAAACCCTCACAAACTATTATAAAAACCTACACACAGACCACCTAAAAGTAAATTACCCTTAATAATTAATATGCTGAAATATAATTCAGAATATGATGTCTTCTTATGTAGCAAGCTCTTCCAGAAAAGATTGGTAAATGTCTGTAAATGTCTATTCTATCCATAAAGAGAAGGTACAAGCATTATTTTAAAGATAACTGTACTGGGAAACTCAGCTTAAAACCACAAAGAGTGACATCATCTAGCAGCTTACTAAATCACCTTTCCCCTCTCCTAACCACAAGTACTGGAATAATCTCTTCGTATTTGTAAGAGAAGAAAGTTGAATTAACCTTTTGAGCCATGAAAACCTGGCATGGACTGACCTCAAATTTAGCTGCAAGCTAATAACTTCCTTCACTGCTATATTACATCAAGCTTTCTTTTTACGTTAAGGGCTATGATGAAAGAATAAATCCTAATAGATAGGATGCACTTCCAGCCCTGTGGAAGGCAGGTTTTACACAAGTAATCTCCTCTACATCATTTGAAACTTAAGTCTACCAAGACTGATCAAGAACCAACAGTTCTTAATAAGGACATTATAAAAAGCAAAAAAGTGGGATTTTTCCCTGCTGAAAGTAAAACCTTCTTAACTATTCTGCCTAAAGCAACTTTACTACATTCTTATTTGAAAAAACACCAAAAAATTTTAAGAAGGCAACCTTTGTTGCTAACACAGGATTTTGTACCTTTAAGACACCTTTTAAAGACTGAAGGTATTTATAACCATTAACAATGAGAGTAATTAGAAGATACCGTTAATTCATCTTCTCTTTCAATAACAGAAAGAAGCTCTGCCTCTGTTTACATACAGAATAGCAAGAGCAGAGAAAAAAATCTTAATTTTAATGACATTTAGACAAAGGAGGAAAACTAGCCAAAATACTTTGTAAAATTACGTAGGAGCGAGCTCACACATATTAAAAGCACAAATCTGCATCACCCCCGGTCCAAGCTGTTACACTGCAGAGCACCCAAAAGCACAGAGTCAGTGCAGTTACAGGCACAAGGCTGCTCCTGCAGGTTTTGATTTTTGTATAGAAATAAATGTGAAAGTAAGTCTCTGTACTTCTGCTGTATCTTTTTGCAGGTGGTCCAACCCATCAGCCACATAACCTAATTTCTCTTTGGCAGCAGAAGAGCAGAAGTTTAGATTCAAGAATAATTTAACAAGCAAGACCACACACAGGCACAGCAAGAATGGAGAAGATAGCTGAGGTTTTCCCTTTACAACTGTTCTTTCTAAATGCTTTTGAATTTAAAAGTTAGATTCACTGTTATGAACTTAGAAAATATTTAGTCCTTCATGACAAGAGGGTTCCATATACTTCCATTTGCTTTATTAAATCCCTCAAATTCCGTGCCTACTCTCCTCTCTACAGTGACAATACTATTATTTTGTTTAAAGAGCAAGATTAAAATGTTCATTCTTTACTTGCCAAATATTCTGAAACGTCTGCACAAATGTCATCTGGAAGGTCTTACACACTTACATAAACCAGAGAAGAATCCTCAGACCTTACTGCAATGCAGACAGTTGCAGTTTCGTATTTAACCTTAGCTGCAACATTTCTGTACTGCAATATTAAGATATATAAATACATATTTGATCTAAAGCCCAGAATACATCCTGTCAAATTCTATCTTTTTTAACAGTTTAGTCCCACAAGAGACAACTACAGAGTGAAGAAGCCACTTACCCGAATTAGAATCTGGAAAAGACAAATAGCAAATATTGGTTTTCTAAAGGGTAGGGAAAAGAAAAGAGAGCTGTTATATTATTTCCTGCGATACAATATATTAATATATTTCCTAAGCTAAAACCAAATGTTATACAGCAACCATGACTTACCTCTTTATCTGTGAGTTTGGAATGTGGAGGATATATTACCTGCAAGAAGAGAACAGTATTATTTTATTTGAAAATAAGCTGGGTATAAGCAGTAAGTTTCCATCAAATATTTTAACAATACAACCCTCGAACACCTTCCTAGCTTTAGAACATTTTCAATTGTAAGCTATTAATATTATGTCTCAGTTCTTATCTTCATATGCTTTCAAGCTTTTTTCATCACCTGTGTTTGGGGTATTTTGGATGCCATTTAAGAGACCATACATGTTAATTTTAAACTGTATATTCAGAGTACTTGAAATTTTTTGGTGCAAAAGGTCTCAAAGGAGAGCAAGATTACATCTTTAGATTTAACTTGTACATGAAAAATGCACTAGATGATTACCTTTAAAGCAAACACACATTATTGTCTGAAATCTGTTGCAATCAAAAGTTAGGTTGGAGAAATCAAAATTCAACCACAAAACACCCTCCATATTAATACTAACTCTTGGAGAATGAACACTAGCCCCTAATGACAACTGTGAAAGCTCAAGTAATAAAGTCATGGCTTCTTGTACTTACAGAAAAAGATAATGTAAAAAGTTTTTACAACACAGAAATCAAAAATGATGCAACATGATGTAAGATGCGGAAGCATACTTTACATTTTTTATTTTAAAAAAAGGATGTACAAAATCAGTGATTATGCAAGCAAGTGAGAATAGAATATACAGGAAAGAGGACAAAACTCAGACACTTAAATTTCACCTAAAAAGGTCTTCAAAACAACCCACAACCCACTGCAAAACTCCTGAAATGGGTGGATAGCTTGTAAGCAAAGGAAATTTGACATAAATTCCAGGATTATGTTTCAAAAAAGGTTTCAGGGCTTCCAAAAATGGGACCTAGTCCAGGAAATTCAGAATGCAGAAACAGTGGCTTCATGCAGAGTCCTCATCTTACCATACAGCTAACATCCCCTTATCTAATTTAATCTTGTTCTACCAACACAAGTAAATCTATCTCCTGATAAAATAAGACTATCCTACTCTATACAAAACAACAAATATACCCACTGGCTGATCTCTGACTAAGCAGCTTTCTGTTCCCCCACCATAAAGCCTCCAGTGCATTTTTTCCCCTCAGTCTCCTATCAAATGATGTCCAGCTGTGTAAGACATCAGGAAGGAAAACGTTTCAGCAACTAAAGCTGAAAGCAGACACGAGTGGAACACCTGCATTCTGTAAACCCATCAACCATCTCTCTTCCAAATCTGAATATTTTCCTTTGCTATCTTATGCTAAGAAATACAGTAAATGTAACTCTTTCAGTAGCTGAATGATGCTGAAATTATCCACATTCAGTCAGAAGACTGGCATACAGACTTGAATGCGTACTTCTTCTCCTCACTAGCAGGTGTTTCCTCACAGAATTCCTATATAAACTGAAAGCTAATTATTCTTCCTGCAGCTACATACTGGGAAAAAAAATCGGGCCTTAGGTCTGTAGACTTTTTAAGTTTCATTTTAGGCACCCAGTTAAATCAACGTGAGACTGTCAACAGAGGAGCCTGCAGCCAGGACAGAGGCCGTGCTTCCCTCACCCACTGGGCACAGCAGCTGCCCAAGTCACAGGTCAGACAGAAACGTTTGTTGTTAACACCACCTTATAACATCAAGGGAAGAGAACACAGATAATTAGCACAGTATGCTGGGGTTTTATTTGCATTTCTCTGTAGCAAACAGTTACGTACTTTACATATTATAATAGCTGGATTGGTTGAATTTTAGGCCAGTCTGCCATGCATTTATGCTGGCACCCCTTTAAGGCGAGAGAAAGAAAAAGATGCTTTCCCTGCAGACCAAGAGTTTGCTGCGCAGTCACATGGTGAACAGGGTGAAACAGGATGTGAAACTGATGCGAACGATAATTCTCCTGCCCATTTCCCAGCACTGTGAGCTCCCCGCGCACTCCCAAAGCAGTGCCACAGCTGTCCCTGCCCGTGCACTCCCAAAGCAGTGCCACAGCTGTCCCTGCACTCCCAAAGCAGTGCCACAGCTGTCCCTGCACTCCCAAAGCACTGCCACAGCTGTCCCTGCCCCTGCACTCCCAAAGCAGTGCCACAGCTGTCCCTGCCCCTGCACTCCCAAAGCAGTGCCACAGCTGTCCCTGCACTCCCAAAGCACTGCCACAGCTGTCCCTGCCCCTGCACTCCCAAAGCACTGCCACAGCTGTCCCTGCCTGTTGCACAGAGGGCACAGCTGGCAGTCGCAGCCGTAGCTGTGACCCTGCCACGGGCTAGCATCCAGCTTGTAAGGAAGGAAAATGCTTCAAACCTGTAGAGAACCTTTTCGTACATCTCAGCGACCTGGAGAACGCTGTTAATTATGAAAACCACTCACATTCTCCTTATTATCAACTTTTTAACACCTAGATGCCATGGAAATCAGCACTATTCGTATGCAAAGAAAGCCGCGATATACTTCACACAGATCTCGGCACGCGATGCAAACCATTAACAAGGGCCCGCTGACAGCACAAGCAGCACCATGAGAAGAGCTGCCCGAAAACCACCAGCCTAACCCGGGACAGCCAGGCCGGTTCCCCAGGGCGCTGCCCCGCTCGCTGCTCAGGGGCTCCGCACAACCACGTTTCCTCAAGCACGGCCGAGCTTCCCCGCCTCTGTGCAACACCGGGGGCAGAGGAAGCGACCGA
>VZRQ01008285.1:4393474-4430030 GCA_013397975.1 Machaerirhynchus nigripectus | reverse complement strand
AGAGCGCGGGGGTGCGCAGCGGGCCCGCCTCATGCGCAGCCACCTGCGGAGGGGCTGAGCGGAGCCGCCGCCGCCGCGCCCCGCGCCGGGGGCTCCTGGCTGGGACTTCCCGGAGCAGCCCCCGCCGCCCGCCCCTGCGGAGCCGCCACCGAGGGACGCACACCGACCCCACCGCCAGCCAGAACCGCCGCCGGGGAGCGACCTGTCAGCGAACCTCGCAGGCCGGCCCCAAGGACCCTTCCCACGCGCTGGTTTGTCCTCGGGAGAAGGAGAGTTGGGAAGCGTCTCCATGCCTTATCAAGTTCCTTATCTGAGCGGCTCCCAGAAGCTGTAGACCAGTTTAGCTTTATCTGGTGTAGGGGAGAAAAAGTGTAGCTCTCGCACTCTATCCTAAATCGAGGACCACCTATTCTGCTGGGGTTTAACACACGAAGATGGTGAAATGCGGATTGCTGTGTAAAGCAATAGGTCCCTGTTGTGAAGCGAGGGCTTTGTATTCACCTTCCAGTTCCTGATCTGTGCTCTGTGAGAGAGGACCCTGATCTTACTCCTTCGTCCCCCTTCCCTAAACCTTTCCTTGCTTCCATGTTGCATTGGTCAGACTTTTGGTCAGTGTTGTTTACGGAAGGGGGGGGGAAAGAAGGCAGTTGAGGTTACAAACAAAAGTACTTGTATGACTCATCTACTTGGATTTAAGACATTGTATCCTTCTTTCACGGGGCCTTTGCTTCTCTCTGAAGGAATCAGATGCTTATTCCTATTCTTCCAGAGGAGGATGGATTGAAAGTTGTACGTTTTAGACTTTTTTTGGGCCACTGCTGATATTATTAAAAGACATAATGGGGTTTTTTCACTGGATTATTGCCAGAATTAGTTTACACACTGAAACAATGAGTTGTTAGGCCTCTCATACGATAATATTTGTCCTGCTTTAATATAAAGTTGCTGTGGAGGTGTTTTAAAAATTGTGGAGGACAGTCTGCATCAGAAGAGGCTCTCTTCATCTCTGGTTGGTGTGGCAACCGCAATCTGTCCTCGATGCCTTCAGCCTTGGCCATCTTCACTTGCCGCCCGAACTCCCACCCGTTTCAGGAGCGTCATGTCTACCTGGACGAGCCCGTCAAGATCGGCCGCTCCGTGGCTCGCTGCCGGCCAGCCCAGAACAACGCCACGTTTGACTGCAAGGTGCTGTCCAGGAACCATGCTCTTGTCTGGTTTGATCACAAGACAGGCAAGGTAAGGTGTTTATTTAAAAACACTGAAACTGCACATTTATTTTAGCAAGTCTCTGTAGACTACAGATCACTCTGGTTTTACTATAGTAAGTGCGATTGCATAGAGAAGGACCAATATTTGTTTTAAAATGGTAGCTTTCCAGGTAAGTTGGTAATGTCTTACTAAGCAGAAACTGAATATTATGAAAAGTATGTAAAACTACCAGTTGAAAATGGTTAAGAGTACTGAAAGACTTGACTGTGTCTTACTCACTGCTGGAAGTAGGTGATTTTGAGGTGAGTCATGCCAATGTGAAAGCACAATTGTATCAATATAGTGGTGTAATAGTATTTTTTTCAAATGTGGAGAAATTACTGTTTTATCTTAGTATGTAAATGGATTGTGAGGAGCATTGAAAAATGGATTTAGAAAAGATACTCTGCTTGTTTGGCACTCCTCCTACTTGTCCTTTTGAAATTTTGTGGAGTATTTTGTTTGGTTCTGATAGAGAGTTTATTACTGGCAACAGGAGTGTAATGAGTGGCGTTCACAATATAGTCTTATTGATAGTGAAAATGGTTTTAAAATACATCCTGTGTTCTTAACTGTTCCTCTCACAAGTCTGGCAGTCTTGTTAAGCGAAATTGAGGGGTCCTGTAGTGCGTGTTTTGTCCACTAGGGATTGAACTGGGACAAGTAAAGTTGTTTGACTTAATGACTGTCAAGTTAATTTTAAATAGCCAGCGAAAATCAACAAAGTGCAGACTACAATTGCTCAGCGCTGTATTTTTTTTCCAAATATATTGATGTTACGCCCTAGAACTTAACATCCTGTAAATCAGCTGGTTTTTAGGTTTGCACCAAGCCCTTCTACAAAATGCAGTCAGTGTAGCTCTGGATTTTAAGAATAATATGGTCTGTAATTAATGCAGACTTTTTCAGTAGTATGACACAGCATGAGGAGCAGTACAACGCAGTCAAAGTTCTTAAACCTTCCATTGTTAACTATCCTATGTTATGCAATACTTGGGCATGATGGGACAAGACAAGCATTTAATTTCTTAAGGCTGGATTATGGCATGGCTTTCAAGTTACCTGCAGGTAATTGTGCAAACTGCTGTCTGTATTAAATGTTTCATTAAGCGTGTTGCTTTGGCTCTATTGTGTATGTGATGTGCATTCTTGGATTCTAGAAAACTTAAATGCTTGAAATACTTTCAGTTTAAGTTTAGTCTTTAACCTTTCTTGTTTGATTCAACGAAGTAAAATGTTCCAATTTATTGTGCTGCCTTTAAATTAGAAAGTAGTATGCATATAGCTTTTTATCAACATTTCTTATGACTTATTAAGATTTTTAAGACCACCACGTGCTCTATTATGGTTACAAATAGTCTTCCACATTTAAGATGGTTAATTTGACAGAGCACTGAGTGTGGAGCAAATCTGCTAACTGATAGACAAGCTTCAAAGACATCAGCTATGGGGTTTTTTGTTTGTTTTTAAATGTCAGTTAACTTTGGCTTCTCTAATATAGGTAAAAAATGTATATGCTTACTCATTTATCTGTTTTAAAATAGCAACTTAGTAGTGATAGTAAATAAGAGGATTGTATTTGATAGTTCCGGAGATACCATCAGGTGAAGATTTGACAGGGGTCTGATGAAGAGTGCCAAGGTGGGGATCTATAGCCGTAGTGATCAACTAAAGAATGGGTTTGGGATTGTGCCCTGGAATCCACTCCTGTTGCATGTTAAATGTTGTGGTGTTGTAAAAGGTTTAAAGCGCTGATATAGCAGTGTGGAGAATTTCAGATTCTGTGCTTATTTCTTGGCAGTATGGACTGGCTTTTCATTTGATTGAGTGTCTGAATGGTAAATGGTGAGACAGTTGGAGGAGAGGGGGAAATGCACCATTAGAGATAATAGGTATCAAATGCTGGTGTGAAAAGGCAGATAGAAGATACTGATAAATAGAGGTTTGATCTTGAATCACAAGAGCTGCTTAAAAAAATTCTGTGGTGTTTTCAAAGTACAAACAAAAACATGCAACTATGCTAGAACATTTACATGCAGGAACATCTATTATCATTGTTTACATAACTGCTAATAAGCGCATCTCATTTAGGAAATTGTCATTATCCTATCAATGACCTATATTTAAACCTCCACAAATTCTCTTTGTCAGAGTATTTGTAAGCATTTCCTAGAAGCTTAT
Organism: Machaerirhynchus nigripectus; assembly: GCA_013397975.1. Classification (NCBI taxonomy): domain Eukaryota; kingdom Metazoa; phylum Chordata; class Aves; order Passeriformes; family Dicruridae; genus Machaerirhynchus; species Machaerirhynchus nigripectus. The sequence continues at coordinate 4,426,601 of VZRQ01008285.1, read as the reverse complement.
ATATAGGGCATTTATCAATTCTGGGTTTTTCAAAAGATAAAAGAACTTCAAATGTTAATTTAGTAATGAGATAAACCTTCAGATATTTCAAAATGGTTCATGAATGATCTGGGACTGCAGTTTCGTAAGTTGTGGACTTTGGCAATACCAATTTCTGGCATTACGAGTCACTCAGTCCAGTCTCTGTGCTGCCTCTTGAGCTGCCTTTCAGTTATACTCTCATACTCTTCTTTTTTTCCTGAGGGCTTGGAGTTTTATTTTGTTTAGTGTACCATGTGAGTGATCCTGTTTACTACATAGTCTGTAAACAATTTTATCGGTATCATCTGTAAATAGGGGCAGAACCTGCAGAGAGGGAGCATCAGTAAGCAATGCAAGGAAAGTAGTACAGAATTTTTTTCCTAAGGCATAGGAAATCATAAGCTGAACTATGTCACATAAGTAGACCAAGCTGAAGATAACATGTTACTTGCAGTTGAAAGATGCGAATGTTTACTTTGTATAAAGGCAGTTTAATTATGCATGGAAAAAGTTATTTGCCCAAGGAGATAATGTCTATGTAACACCAGCATTATTAAGGATGAAAGTAGGATGAGTTTTCAAGATCACCAATATATAGCAATTAAAAGCAGGTACTTAAAGTTGGATTTGGTTTTTAAAATATTTTTAACATGTGAGCCTGAATATGTGTATGATTAGGGTGGAAGGAGATGGTGGTGGGATTATCTGTACTTGGACTTTTTCTGTGCTTACTAATACTTTTACAGACAACCAGTACAATGCCTCTTTTTGCCTGTGTTTGTAGATACAGCATAATAACTCCTAGTTAACTAGTGGATTTTTCATGCAGTGATAACATTAGAATATTATGCTTAGAATTCCTTTTGATTTTATTTTTGTTAGTAGTTACAAGGTAATGAATCTGGGTTTTTTTAGAGGTGCCTGAAAAAGTGACTCACTAGATATGTAGGAAGTAGATGTTGTGCTGATCATGGAGTGTTCCAAAAAGTGTGAATCAAAGCAAAAGAAAAAGTGGGCTATAGTTCAGAAAATCTAAATATGTTCGTTCAGCTCATATCGCTGCATATGGGAAGAAACTCTTAAAAATTGCATAACTGAAATAAACTTGGGTTTTTGGGTTTTGTTTTCATTTTTAAAAATAAGTGGAAAACCCTTGAGAATTTGTATGTGACTTCCAGGCTGAAATGCTTCTGACAGATGTTGTAGAAGCTTTTAGTAGAAACCTGAAGCTTCCAACAGATATCCAGGCTTTCAAAATCTGGAATTATTCAGTGCTTTAGATTGTTGTGAGTTGCTATTGTAAGTACCTTTTATAGGGAATTCATTGCCACAGTTTACCAAAGGCTCTGAGAAACTGTGAAAAATAAAATATTTTCTTAGATCAAAAGCACTCCAAAGAACTGGTCATTTTTAATAACTGAAAAAAGTGTAGGCACAAGTTTATGTGTTAATGGTAGCTAGTACTATTGTTTTCATTTAATTCAAAGTGGATATGAATTGAATTGAGCACATTCATATCTTGGTGACAGAAATGCTAACTATTATATATTGAAATCCATAGTCCCCATAATAGTAAATGAAATTCATTAAAGCTGTGCTTTATGGCTTATAGACGTAAAATATGTGACATAAAAATACTACAAAAGACTTCCTGCAGGGAGCACCCTCTTTAAAAAAAACAAACACAAAACACAGATTCCCCCCTTCAAAAAAACTGAAAAACCAAACCCCAAAACAACAACCAACCAAAAATCCAACAAGAAAACCTAAACCCCAGCAACTCAAAACAACCAACCCAGAGGTACAGCCTGTTTGACGTTGTGGTCTGAAGGACACAGTGCAGTTTACTCTGGTCGTGTTTGGGGATGACACCAAGCCTGTGAGTGCTGGTGTGGGGGCTGCATTGATCTGCTCAGGGCAGGGCTGCCCACGGGGCCCTGGCCGTGCTGAGCCAAGGGCAGGCAGGAACCTGAGGACAAACGCGGAGGCTGCACTTGGAAAGGAAGAACCCCTTGCAGCTTATTAGACGGTATCTGGCATACTTCATCTAATTTTTGACCACTAATGTAAGAAATACATTGACAAACAGGAGTTGAGATCAGATAGTCTTTCTGTGTGCTGTATTGTACTAGGGGTAAAAGTAAATTGATACGAAAGAGAGCAAACAAAATTTGTAAAGAGGAAATATGTTACTCATGTAACATTACATAAAATATTTTGTGTATATTAAGAACTTGACACGATTCAGGAAAGTACAGAACATTTACTCTGGACGTTCTGTTTGTTCAGAAGTATTTTAGTAAATTTATCTTAAAAAGCTAAGTGGGATATGAAAAATTGTATTTGGAATTGCAGGGTTTTGGTGGGAGATTTTTTTCCTGCTGCTTCCAATAGAGATTCTTGTGTGATACTCTGGCCTATTTAGTGTTTATCTATGTAAGGGATGTTTAATTTCTCATGTATCAGTAGCACTTATTTTGATAGATACCATGTCTGTTATTTGTTTTTTCCTCTATTATATCTTTTCAGCTTTCTGTTAGGATTGTCGTCTGAGAGATGTACAGATGTTTTAGTTTTCATTACTCTTGATGTAGCTGTGTGCTTACAGTCTGCAGTGGAGACACTTTATCTTCCAAACGTTGAATGTTTTGTTCCAAGTGCCCTGGCGGACTGACCTGGGATCTGCTGTAATGCACTAAGGTGAAACTCGGGTGCTTAGGAGCCTCTGGTAAGAGGGTGATGTCAGGCAACCCTTACATACACCTGTTAATATTTTTATGTAAGTGCTTCTCACCCTGAATGAACCATCCAATTTTATACTGATATCATCATGAGAATAGTATGAGGTAGGGAGCTCTTGCTTTCGACAAACTTCAGCACCATGGTTTTAGAAGCTGGTGTAGGAGTGCGGGCAGCCATTTATAGTAGAGGTAAGTCAGTGCTGACAAGGATTTCCCTGCAGAGATACCATCTAGAGCCACTGCTGCAGAGTTAATACTGTAATTCTTGGAGCTGATCCACTGCAGTCATGATGCATCCATCCTGAGCCAGGAACACCAACACATTGCTTAGGCTTTAAAAACAAACAAAAATCCCTTTTGTATTTGCAATAAATTTTTACAAACCTCAAATGAATCAGGTTACTTAGCTGGAATGAAGGCCAGAAAATGTGTTTTCCTTAGATCTCTAATGGGATGGTTTGGGTTTGCTCCTGGTCCCAGGCTTGTAAATGCAAAACCTTGCTTTCCTACACTTTGATTATTTAAAGCCGTTCTTGATTTTTACTTTTTCATATGTTAGTTGGGCAATCCCATCATTTGCAAGTGGATTTACATGGCACTGGAGAAATACTTTGATTTGGCTTTATCTTCTTATTTTTCTTAATAAAAGTGACAGCTTCATTTGCTTACTTATCTAATGAAAGTAATTGAATTTATGTATGCTGTAAAGGGCCATGTGGATGAGGAGTGTCGGTGTCACTGTGCTACTTTGGTTGTCTTGATTTGAGTCTGATCTAGCTAGAGTTCTGCAAAATGTGTTGATGCATTCTCAGCTGTTCTGTTGCATTTTGAGCCTTGTAATTTCTTTTAATAGATAATATAAAGTGAAAATGATTATTGTTTGTGGAACCAGGCCAGTGAAAAAGAAGGAAAAATGCTGTCTTCATCCCTATAGCTAGCAATTTTACAGTCTATTGCTGCTAAATTATATGATTGTTTACTGTCTCAGGATTTTCTTTTGAATCACATCAATACTTGCTTCCTGTTATTGTTGCTCACTTGCTGAGAGTTTGGATTATCCAAGAGCTCTGAACTTTGTTAGATCTTGCTGTGGCAATGCATTAATGTTCCCAACTTGTCTGTCTTTCCAGAAATGTTTCTGTTTCTGGCAGAACTGTTGGAAGAAGGCTCAGCATTGTCACATTTTTGTTGAATATAGGCAAGTGTTTTTTCAGTCTGCTCTAGGAGTGGGAACATCAGGCAGAGAGATGGGTTGGACTTGCAAGAAGACATATCTGTCTGCCAGAGGCCCAGAACAGTTTCCTCCTTGAAAAGGAAAATCACTGTGCTGGAGCCAGACAATTAATTGGGTACAATTTTCCTGCTATGTTCTACCAGACTTGTGTGTGATTGAGCAATGCTTTGGAGTTTATTTCACTCTTGAGAAAGTATAAATAAATGATGAACTTCCAGCAGGCTTATAATAGAAAGTCCAAAATCCTGTAGTAACACTGTAGTTGAGTGGAAAAACACAGAAAATGCTAGCAGGAGTTTGACCTTTTTTTGGTTTTTTTTTGTTTGGTTTTTTTTTTTTTTTTTTACTTTTGTGAAAAGTAAATATAAAAAGTACTAGGATTAGTCAAGGGTAGTTTAGGGCATGAGGAATTTTTAAGATCTTTGCAGAGCTAAGGAACATTACAGTATTAACAGTTGAACTGTGGTGTGTAGTGGAGGGAAATATGTGCTATTTGTAGAACTTTTAGGTTATAAAATAACATGAACCAACCTTTGGAAAGACCAAAGAATTGACAGTGAGATGGGCTCAATTGCAAATGTCCTAATAGTGTAAAAAGTTTTTCCCCAGTAGGAATATCTTGTTTAGTTTTTGTTTTCACATGCTAATTCAAATGTGTTGAAAATATTTATTACAGAAAGTCTTCAATACAGAAAGCATACAATGTCTCATATAGCTATAAAAACTATACAGGAACAGAAGGGTGACCTTTTGCTCTTGTGTTAAGAGAGTATTGAATAGAAACCTAAGAATTAAGTATTAGTGCTGTATATTCTCATAATTACACTTGTAGTATTTCTTCCATAAAAATAAAATAAATGCAAGAGCTTAAGATAGAAAAGTTATGGATGCTTGTAACTATGCATTGAGTAATACCCTTTTTAAAGAAAGGAATAGAAATGCTTATGTTTCAAATCCAAGATGAAAAGCTCTGTAATGGGCCAGATAGATATTTGTACAGCGAGTTCTTTTGGAGACATTTGCTGCTATCTGCATATGTCATTAGTCTTGTCTGAGATGGAAGTTTTTGCTCTTAACTGGAACTTTCCCAAAATTGTTTTTTTTTGGAAGTTGAGTGAGATTAAGTTTAAACTTAGATTTGTCTAAAACTTAGTCTTTGCCATAGTATCAGTGTTCTGTAAGTGGCTTTTTTACTTGTTTAACCCCACCCCAGCAGTTTGAGGATTATGCCTTGCTTTCTGTTTTTTTTTTTTAATTGGTTTTCTTGAAATGTAGTGCTTAATTATATAGGTTGGAAGTGAGATCTGTTGGTTCTGCAAAGCTGAGCTTTTAGCCTACCTAACTTTAGCCTTTTAAATATTCTGGTGACCTTTCCCAGTAACTCGTGGGACAATTAACTGTCATTCTCTCTTTTTTTTTTTTTTTTGGTTGTTAACTGTGATAGTTATGCCAGAATTTATGGGCAATAGAATTGCAAATCAGTTTCTGTAGTGTTACTTCTGATTTTATTCTGGCATTGCTGCGTTTTGCACTTACACCTACTGTTTCCAGGTGCTTGAACAATCTGAAGGCTTTCAGGAGGCATAATGAGTTATTTGTAATTCTTCACATTTTGAACTCTGTTATTAAAAAAATCAGCTTTGTTTTTTGTATCTGATTGTGAAAGAATCCCTTCCGCAGCCAAGTTATTTTTGCAGGTCTGATCTCTGTAGGTAATAGCAACTCCTTGTTGTTTTCTTGCTATCATTACAGGGATTCCTCTTGCTGGATGCCAGAGGATTTTTAGGGATAGATAAGAGGATAATATGTCAATATTACCACATATTTTTAAGAGACAAAGAATAAGTTTGATGAAGTTTCTTTTGTTTCTATGGATTCCAGAACTTAAGGTCATTAAGTAGCTAGGGAGGTATCTACTTTGAGGGAAGTTACAATACTGTGAACAAGGACAGCAAATTCTTTGACATGGATCAACTGGCAGAGGGTAACTAAGGCTGCTGCGGACCTCAGGAGATCTCCTGGTCCAGTCTGCTGGTCCACAGCAGATCTAATGAGTTGAGGTTGCTTGTGGACTTGGTAGAGGATTTTGTGAACAGAATTAATCCCTACCAGGAAATAAGCTTCCGAGGTCAGTGTCAGGCATATTAGCTGGTAGATTAGCCTGTGTTGCTGTTGTCTTATGTTTCTAACTTCCAGTGGATATATGTCTAGATAGAATTTAGTATTATGCATACCTGGAGTACTTCTTTTATAGTGTAACTTAAAAAATTGCCACCAAAACGTGTCAGGAAATTTTAAAAGAATTTCTGGAGGAAAGGAAGCACTAAATGATAGACCTAAGAATGTTCCTAGTTCCATTCCTAATTCCATAAGGGTGGAAATAATACAACACTTTCACTTATAGTTGTCAACCACTACTTCCTTTTTAAGAACTCAAAGGGGAAATTATTCTTTTTCAGTCTTCCTCTTTGAGGACTTTTCATAGACTGCATATTCCAGCACTTGCAAGAGAAAGCCAGGAATACAAATTGTCATGGAAAGGGTATATTTGTTTTTACAATCTCTGTAGCTAGCTGATATTAGGTAAAGCTACTGGTTGTGCTGCTTAAGCAGAGCTTTGGTAGGTATCTAAATATTGTCTGTGACAGTGAAGGCCAGTGATTTGGTCTATGAACAGAGCCCTTCCTATGTAATTAGGGGAAGAACTGATAGGCTGCTATTTATATTAATAATATGTTACCTATAACACAGAAAGGCATGTGGATGTCCTAAGTCTATTTGAATGCTCTTTACCCATGGCGTCATTCTGATCTTTGGTTACATTTATGAATGACTCTTAATTAGAAAGTTAAAAGTATGTGTGCTGTGTTTCAAGAACTTCTAACTTCCATGTAAACAGAGAGAAAAATGTTTCTGGAGGTTTTTGTACTTGAACAAATGCATTGCATCAACACACAAGGACAAGCTTCCTTTCAAAATGCATGTTTTGATCTGGAATGTCTGTACACATGCTGCCTCAGTGACTGAGATCAGCACAGATTGTACATCCATCCTGTTGCAGGATATTGCTTCCTGATAAATTTAATGCAGATCTTCATTTTAGCTGCAGATTGACCTTCCCTGATCCCATGTTCCAGAAGCGGGCTTGGGAAGAGTTAGTTTGGCAAAACACTGCACCAACACAGCTGTCCTGCCACAGCTGTCCTAGAGCCACTCTGGGACATTCAGACTGCGTTCCTGGGGGGCTCCTTAGGTCACCCTGTTCTGGGATTTTGCCTGCTTCACAGGTCAGTGTAAATGTGCCTGCAGTTGAACGATTTAGTATGCAGATGTGCAGATAAGAGGGGTTTTCTTGGTCTCCCCTCATTATCAAATCCAAGTGCGCTCGTTTTGCTTCCTTCCTTTCCCACACAGCTTAATGTTGAACCTTCCCAGGATAAGTGTTACTGGATAATTTTTAGATGATCATCTGAGTTTTATAAACTAATATTAAAGGATCTTGATGACTACTACTCTTTATTTTGAGGTCTATAACTTGTACTCTCTTTGATGTGCTTTATAGTTTAAACTCGCTGTACGCATCTTCTTTTATAATTGCTGTTTTGTAAATAATTGCTTTGTAATATCCTTTAAAGCCTTTTATGAAGATGCAGTTTTACGTCTAAAGTTAGGGTACTTGTAATCTTGTAACATTATTTCAGTGACTGGATCTGCTTGCTGGTGTTGTGCCTCAAATCTACAAAGTATGTTAAACCATTCTGCTTTCACTATTGCTTCAGACAGTTATTATACAGGTGGGCAAAGCTGAGTGGAGACTATTTTGTCTTGTCCAGACCAAAACTCTTCAGACAATAGAAGGAGTTAAGAAATAATAAGTGCTTGGTTATACTTGCAGACATTTGGAAGACGTAATTTTTTTCAACTGCTACACTCATGCTGAGGTGTCCCAAGTGTTCTTTTTCATGGGACAGTTGTAGTGGCAGGATTTTAGAATGCAAATTTGTGATCATATATGGACAGAAAATGTTTTTAACCTTTAAGTTTATGTTCACAGACGCAGTCAACATGCATTTTTATTTCAAAACCGGTTATGTTTAATGTATAAAAATTGTGTTTAATATTTATGTTTAATGGGTGAGATAGTGGAGACATAAAGAAGAGAAGAGGCAAATCAGCTTTCTAGGTACAGTCTCTTCTATATGAAAAGAAGTTGTGACTTTTGGAAAGTTCTGCTTGAATTTACAAATAATGTGGTAAAAAAAGTCACAAACAAACCAAATACTTTGGAACATAAGAAGGGGCCAACTTTTTAAAATTATACTGTTAGCAGTGACCATGTAATTGCTAGGACATGAAAAAGGACTTTAGTGAGTGTATTGAGTCAAATGTGAAAAATGGGCCGATTCACTCTTTTTTGTTATTTTTGACCCATATAACTCCTGCTGTGGGGGTTCTTTTCCATAAAGCTAGAGATGATACAGTGAATGGACAGGACCAACCTGCTACTGATTAGAAAATCACAGAATGGTTTGGGTTGGAAGGGACTTGAAAGATCATCTAATTCCAACACCCCTGCCTTGGGCAGGGACTCCTCCCACTAGACCAGGTTGCTCAGAGCCCCGTCGGACATGGCCTTGAACAGTTCCAGGGATGGGGCATCTCCCAGTTGTTTGGGTTTGTGGTTTTTTTCCCCATCATTGTTCCTTTCTTGGTATTTTTTAACTTCATTGTGCTCATTAAGTACTAGCATTAGTAGTAATAGTAGTAGTTGTTGTTATTATTATTATATTCCAAAGCAGTAGAATTTATGTCAGTGCTTTTAATAATTCTTGATGAAATGTCCCATTTCAGTGGAAGAAAAGCACACCAGTAATAAATGACCACAAAATCAGATAGGTGTTAGGTATACTACATTTTCTCAAACAGCTGTCAGGAGCGCACTTTTATCACTTGTGTCCATGAGCAGGTCTGAAGGCCATTTTGACATCTTAGCAGGGTTCTTTGGGTTTATGCATGTGCTGTGTAGACTTAGGCTGGTGGAGGTAAGCTCCTTATTTCCCTCATGCATTGTATTTCTGAGCATTTGAAAGAGTATGAGCTGTACTTGCCTTTTAAATGCAGCCTTTGAAGTATGAGCGTTGTTTGCTGGCATCTTAAAATAGGGAGAGGCAAGTTTATCTGCTTTGATAAACAAGCCTTTGGAAAGAGCTCTATGACCTTGCTTGAAGAAGGATTAAGATGAGAGGAATGTCTTGTATATTTATTTTATATAATCACAAGTGGTAAATTCAGTTAAATGTGGCTTGTTTACAGTGTGAAACACTTAGATACCTGCCTACACTTGAGGTGTAGTAAGGGTATTATAATTTAAATGTCTGAATTATGATAATAAACATACTTGTTTAACATGCTAGCAGTTATGAAGCCAAACTTAAAAGTTTTGAGAACATTATCATTTAAATACTTGAGTTGTTTAGTCTTTTTCAGTTTTAGAGCTTCAGTTTCTGAAGAATAGACATGGGTGAGTGTTCTTTGTAAAGGTGTTAACAGTTTTTTTTAAGACACTCTGATAAAGTGTTGATACTCTGCTTGGGTAGGACTGTTAAAGGTGTCCCATAGCAGAAAGCCTGCAGGTCTTGTATCTTCCCACAGGCTAATGAGAAATTGCATTGTGAAAACTCCGGTGGAATATAGAGTCTTTGTTATTTGCTGCAAAACTCAGAGCTGCAATTCTTAGAGAACTCTTTTCTTTTCAGTTTCAGTTCTACTCTCTTACAGGATTTTGTTCCAATTCAAAAGGTGCTTTCTTCACTATCAATTTGTGTTCTCTGTGCTTTCTAGTACCTTAGACAGAACAACTAAAGCAAGTAGTGTAGAAAAAATCTTGTCAGCTTACATTGTACAGTGAAAATATATTTTAGAAAATCCAAGGTCACTGAACCTACATGTTTCTGAAACTGTTGGTGGTAACAGTTATTTAGAGCAAGATGCTCTTGCCACCATTAGGGCAGTAATCTAATTGAACAGGAACAGTGAAATGGAGTAGGCAGTAAAACAGCACAATGAACCCCAACATCAGAGTAGGGTGTTCCTTGTTTCATTTAGCTGATCCTCTTGAGGCTTAAAGCCTCTGTAGGAGGGAGTTCCTCTCTGTATTGTGTTTCTTTGTTGATTGCTGGGTAGTAACTTCCTTTCATTTTTAATGTATGTATATTACCATTAGAAAAATATGATACTTCAGGTTGTGGTATTAAATTTTCCTTTATTTTTTCTAGTTGAGAAAGTGAAAAATAAAATGTTCTGCAAAATACTGGTTCTTAGGAAGGTATTTGACAAAACTGAAGAAGTAAGAAAAAATCTATGGCAGAAAAGGTTACGGGTACACAGAATATTCCTGAACCAGTTGTCAAATGCCAGGTGAGCCCTTCTGCATAACTGGTCCATTGTTCATCCTATCCTTCTCATGTTGATTCTCACACTTGGGCTGTTCTTAAAACACTTAAACTTAGACTTCAGCTCCTTTGTCTGTGCTCTGTAATGTTGGTCCCTTTTTCCTTCCAGTCTTTGGGATGAAAAAAATGGCAGATTTTTAGAAGAGTTACCTGTTTTTCACAGTGCTTCCCCACTGGAGTCCATAAGTAATCCCATCTGCCACCTTCTTCTTGCTCCTGTCCCTTTCTGCAAAGTACAATCAATAGTGGTAAAATTCCAGCTTAGTGCACCTTGCCTTCCTCTCATCTTATGTCCAAGTGTCTTTGAGTATGTATCATGTGGTGATGGAGCAGCCAGACATAAATGGGTTTAGGGGTTGGAGAGAGACTTGAAAAGCTGAAAGAAACTTTGCTGGTTCTGTGTCTCGTTCCTTCTAAATACAAGCGACCAGTTCTCGAAGCCTGGTAGTCATGGAAGGTTGTCTTCAGGTGCTCAGGTGCTGTGAGGGCTGGAAGCACATCTGTGTGGTCAGGTTGGAGAACTGTCGAGGTGAGCTTCATATCAGCACTGAGGCTGTACTGGGGATAAACAGTCGGGTGAGAAGAGCACTGAACATACCATGGAGTTTGCGTGGGGGATTCTATAACAATGGGGTAGGGACAAGGGGATCAGTGTTACAAGTGGATCAAATGATGCAGAGGGAATATTGAAACTGAAGAGCGATTGAAAACACAATTGCACACTCTAGATTGCAAGTTGACCTTTAAAAAAAAAAAAAAAAGACAAAGCAACAGGAAACATGTATTGCTACTTCTCCTTTTTACATTTACTTGACCCGTTAAGCGCAGGTACCCAAAAAGCAGAGTGCTGTGCTGTCGAAAAATGATCGTAAACATTACACTTATTATGTAAGGTAACAAAGCTTTTTATTGGCAACTTTCTGTGTTCTGCTGTTTGAATGTTTAGTTTTAAAAAATGCTTACTTCTTTCAGTGTAATTTCTAAGGTTCTGTCAAAGTATTCTTAGTGTGTTGAAAAGAGCCATTGTTACTTGCAATGCAGGAATGGCAGTTGTAAGGAGCTGCATTATAGTGAAGTAAAGTATTTCCAGAGCAGACAGATATATTTTTTTTTTATTACTGAACTAATCATGTAGTTGGAAGATGGGTCATCTTCCATGAAAGATTTTAGGAAAAATAGTTTCAGCTCTTTATATAAGACTGTTCCTAGTGAGGAGTGTGCTGTGTGTCTGCCATATTTGAGACACTTATTGTTGACCACTTCACCTGTTTTTAATTGTGACTTGCTAAGGAAAGCATTCCCTTTTAGAGTTCACTTCAGTGGTTTTGGTCTAAGTTGAAATAGCAGCATGGAAGTACTTGTCATTTACGTTGTTCTGTCACAGCTAAAATAGTTTTGTTTCATACTTAATGTACTTTTGAATGTGTTGCCTCATGAAGAAATCTACTAATTCAGTTTGCATTTTAGTTGATACTAAGTAGAGATGAATATTTTTATCCTTGAACTGACAATGAGAACTTCATATCTGCAGAATGTAAAAGCTCTAGTAGTTTTCTTTTAAAATTAATGGTAATTCTTCTTTTCTTTATTAAGTTCATTATTTGGTTGAATAAAGTTTGGGACTTTCTTCTTGTGGGCTTTTTGTTTGTTTTGGTGTTTGGTTTTTTGCTTTTTGAAATTTTATTTGTTTTTTTTTTATTTTCATGGCTTAGGGACTGAATCCTTCTAATATCCATTGAATTTTTAGTTGAAATTATGCTTCACATAAATCTGAGAGAAGACAACCAGTACCTTAATGCAGTTCAAGTGATATTGAGGTTTCGGGTGATTCATTGACTCAGCATAGACACACTTCTTTCTCGGTTGCTGACCAAAATCTTTGTAAATCACACACAGCTGGTAAGCTTTTAGAACGAGAGGAATGAGGGAATGAAAGGTGATAGCTGATCCTGGGTGAAGTTTTGTAATTCGTCTTGTCTAACTGGCAAAGAAGTAAATGTTTTGCATTCTGTCAAGAAGTCCAGTGCAAGAATACTTCTATTGTAATTTATTGTGGAGTATTACTGTCAAGTGACTTACTTTGTGTAAATGATTATTAATTTTCTTTTAAAGTAATAAGCAAAAACTGGATTAATAATTTGCACATTGGTTATTGTATATATGAGGGATTGGTTAAATCCAGAAGGACCTTCTGAAATTTTAAGAATGTATATTTGCAAATTAGTTTATTCAAAATATTTAGGTATTCATAGAATAGTTAGGAAAGAAGATTTAAATTCAGTTGGTTTGAAATGCCTACCTGTTTTGCTTTTACAATAATAGCTGTGTGAGTTCTCTTGGGATTTTTCTTCTGTTTTATTACTCTGAACTATTGATGTGGTTTGCACAGTTTTGTTTACTAGTTTGCTGTTTTCTGGTATTTAAGTTTTCAATCTAAACCTTTCAAAGGGAAGTGAAGAAAACATCAACGTTGCTGATGTGCCTGTTAAGAAACATTGAGGTTGAGAAACAGGTGGCAGAAAGCTGCTGGGTGGTGGTTGATGATAGTGTGTCATGCTTTGCATTAGTTCTGCTTGGCACTGGATGAGTGGATGGTATTGGGAGTATGAAGACACTCGGCTGCTGAGTCTGAAGTTGGCAGTCCATCCAGTTTGTGCAGTCAGGAGGTAGATAAGCTGCTCAAGTTGTCCAGTTTTGAATTAAGTGTGAAAAGTGTAGTGTAACAAGGTAAAGGAGGCACCTTTGTTAACAGTACGTTTATTTTATTTGACTCGAACTAATTTTAAGAGGCAGAGAAGCAAGCCCTGAAATAAATGTAGTAAAAATGCACTTTGCTTGTCCCATGAGAGCTTGTTAAGAATTAAATAATATACTTTAGGGTCAAGTTCAGCACCCTTTTGATTTTAAGGTACCTTAAAAACCTGTTGAATTTTGAAAGAGTACAGGATATTCTGTGATGTTTTTCTAGTCCCTTGTGTGCTTTGCACGTGTTGCTGTTGCGTGCTGGGAGGGGACTGGTCTACGCTCAGTTCCACCACGTGTCTGTGACAGTTTTGTCTATTCCAAAAGAAACCAGAACGTATAAACAGGGAGGAAGCTGGAGATGTCCTGTGGCGCAAGTCTTGAAGCGGATGTTAGGGAGAGCACAGCAGCTGTGCACTGCACAGGGTGTGTTTCCACAATTGCTGTGAAACGTTGCTGCTCCCAGCATAGACCTGGTGTGAACGGGGGAACTTGGTGGGATGCAAACTATTTGAAATACAGAGAAAAGAAAGCAGAGAGCTGACTCCTGACACTTCCCTGGAAACCTAGACGGGAGATTCTGAGTGCAGTCAAGGAAAGTGCTGTGCAGAGAAGCCAAGAGATCTGTATAGGCTGAGGTTGTGCCTGTGGTGCTTTCCGGCTGCAGTCTGTCATTTGAGAATGTCTAAAATACAGCCGCTTCCTCAGCCCTGAGGAGCTACTGTCAGGTGGCAACAGAGCCAGGAGGTAATTTTAAGATCAAGTAGGAGAAGGACTAGCTTACTTCTTTCTAGGTCTGTGGTAGACAGACTAATTCCTGCCTACTAACCAGAGCACTGTGGAAAGGTACTTTCATGTGAAAGGGCCTTGCCCTTTACTTGTTTCCTGAATCTTTTAGATTTTGTAGCTTTGGTGGATATTCCCGTGAGTTTGTGTATAAACAATCAGAAGAGCTGTTACTGATCTATATACAAATTTCATATTCTGTTTTTCTTATAACAATAACATCTTAATTGTTTTAAGGCTGTCTGGGCAAACGTGAAGTAGTTTTTCTGGTAAACACTTGAAAATTCATCTAATGAAAGTGCCACAGATTTGTTTGGGATTCAAAGATTTTTTTAAAAATGAAATTAGTGCGAATCTGTAATAATCCAATGAAACATTCTACCAACCTGATTCATCTATTGTGTTTGATATGCCTGATACTTGCTTAAGACCTGAGTACACTACTTGGCTGCAGAAGAAAACCTTTTTCCAAAAAATTTGAAAGAAGCAGTAGGGACACACATGTTTCTCTTAAACTTGTGTTTAACCATATTGCTCTTAATGCTGCCAATTCCCAGTGGCCCAACCTATTTTCCTTTGAAACAAGCTTTGGATAGCATCTAATTCTAATTAAAGTTTATTAAAAGTTTGTACTAATAGTAGACTAATTATAGGTAGTGTAAAAGTCTTGCTGATTTTTCTTTAATCAAAGTGTAATCTTGTCTACAGCTGTATTAAATTTAAGCTTGGATGACAAACCTCTTGGTATGTCAAAGCTTATTACTTAACAGCAAACATGTTTTTTGTGGGAAGGCTGTGTTTGTACTGGGAGTGCAGTTTGAATGTTATGTGAACTTAATTTGAGGGCTCATCTGTTTTGGTGATACACAGTACAGATGCTTTTTTTCCATGGAGTAGATAGGCCTGTGTAGATGGGACAGATTTCATGCACAGTGCCAGTGCATTGCCACTATTATTAAGTTTCATCATTTTTAATGAAAAGCTTGCTGAGCTTTCTTCCATGTTCTGTTGGGATCAAAATCTGTATAGATTTTGAAATAATTCTTCTTAGGTTTTTGTTTTGAGCTCCAGTGTGTGTCCTTCTATCGGTTGGGTTTTTTTTCTTTTAGTAAATGACTCATTCTCCTGGTTTGTTTTAATTTCTGGACTTTGTTTTTTGTTCTTTTAAGAGCATAGATAATGAATTGTAGCAGAATTTAATACAGTAAATATCAAGAATACATTTCAACAAAGGCCTGTCTTTGTACAGAAAAAGCCTAACTGTTCTCAGAACAGCAATTTTTTTGAAATGCTGATTAGACACAGAAAAAATCTGCATGTTAATTCTGGTTCTTTTGCAGCATATGGCCCATTTCTAGCTAGATATTTTTTACCATTGATTAGGAAGTTCAGTTTCTATATTTAATGGGAGAAGCCTTTGACAGCATTCTGGTTTTTACGTATGCTTGCTTACTCTGGGTAGAATTCCAGTAACTTGAATAATTTCAGTATCAGGAACACTGAAGTTGAGAAACCTAATTTTAAAATTTGAGAAGTACGAGAATTGGTAATGTGGATGTTGAAGGGTAGAAGTAGCTTGTCTGGGAGGCTTTAGACTGTAAAGATGGAATTAATAGTTTAGGCAACCCACGGAATATGTGGGTATATTCCTATAATTAATGTAAAAATTCAGTATTGAAAAAAACACTGAACCAGATCTTCATAATATAAACAGTCTTCAGCTGTAGTTTCTGCTCTGCTTTTTGTGGCATTGGTTTTGTATTACCCAGCCTGGGCAGTGTTTTCTGTGTCGTGGCCTTGCCCTCTAGTGGCTGCAACTCAATTTTAAATAGTGAACGGAAAAGGCATTTTTGTGCTTAGGGAAGGGATTTGGAAAATTACTTTATGGTGGTTTAAAGATTAAAACATCAGTGGAGGCTATTTCTGCTTAGACTGACAATCTAGAACCTCTAATGCTAGAAGGATGTTCTTTTTGTGCTTTGAAATTTTTTGTCTCTGTTCTAGAGGGAAATATGGCACATTTAGTACAAAAAATTATAAGGCTTGGTAATGACTTTTCAGAGGTGTGGACGACCACTCCCTCAGGCTTTTCAGCTGAAAGGGTGTGGGATTGCCAGCAGTATTTTGCAGTTCCTCTGCTCCTAATGTCCACTGGCAGATTGGTCATGGGCACTGATGTGTTCTGGGTAC
This sequence comes from Machaerirhynchus nigripectus, assembly GCA_013397975.1. Lineage (NCBI taxonomy): Eukaryota > Metazoa > Chordata > Aves > Passeriformes > Dicruridae > Machaerirhynchus > Machaerirhynchus nigripectus. The sequence continues at coordinate 4,410,435 of VZRQ01008285.1, read as the reverse complement.
ATTTCTATTGACAAAGAGATAAGGAGATTTGGGTTATTGGTTGTTTTCTGTGTGTGTTGTTTTTTATTTTTAGGTTGTCTGAAGAATCACCTTCATTGGCACAGGTGTTACCAGTGTAACATCCCTAGTGATCCTGATGGAAAGTAGCTAGGAAAAAAGCCAGCAAAATACTTCTGTGTAGAAACCTGTACCTTAGCGAGTTTTGCCATGTTAGTAACCCTTCTAATCTGTGAATCCAATGCACAGTGTATGTGATTTTTGCCCTTGACTAAGACGTATGAATCGTGAGTCACTGTGTTTGATACTGTTATTACTACATCCTTGAACGCCTTATCTGCCCTCTGCTCATGCCTCTGCTGGGGTTGTTCTGATGTTGAGAACCTGTAAGAAGGCTGCCCCGTGTTTCGAAGCAGTTAAAGAAATGGCTGATCAATATTCTGTAAGATTGCCTATCAAAAGTCAGCTCATACATTCTCTCCCATTGCTGGCAGACCCGTGTCCATATGTGGATTTCTTAACTTAAGTTTAAAATATATCATCTTTTTCTTTATTGTGAAATTGTTGATCTCAAAGGAGCACCAGAATAAATCAGCCTTTGTTCATGAATACCAGTATTTAATTACTACTTGCTTTGAAAGTCCTGACCCAGGAATGCATTGCAAATAAATACAGCCTCCTCCCAGGGTATTTTCGATCTCACTTTGTTGGAGGTATGGCTTGGCAGTGCCTTGAGTACAAATATTAAACTCCCAATTGTCAGATTTCTCCTCTGTTCTGGAAAATGAATTTTCCATCGTTGGATGGAGCCGCACCCTTCTCTTTTGGTGTTTGGTTTCCAGTGAATTGCATTTGCTCTCTGCATGGAATGCTGAAGTTCAAAACACAGAATGAAAAGAAATTAAATTTAGTTTTTGTTTTTTTTTTTAAGTTTTGGTCTGTCGTTGATGCAGAGAAGTCTTCAGAAAAGCAAGGAGGAGCATATTGCTCTGGTGACCTGTTGTTTTCAGTATGAGGAGCTGTGTAGTGAACTCTCACTACACTCTATTTGGGTAATATTTGTGGTTTGGACCTCTTACAAAAATATCGTGTTTGACATGATTAAAATTAGTGCAGTGTCATTTGTACTAAGGTAGTTCCCTTCAGTTAGGGCTTGTACTTCTGCACCTTTATTGGCTGTCTTGAATTTATATCACAGTAGCATTAAGTTTATCCGTATAGGCATTTTAACTGTAGTTTAGCAATGTGCTGAACATTGTTTTCCATGTGACACTTGTGTCCTGTGAATAAATAGTTCAGGAGCAGATGATGGCAGAAAGCAAGAGAAATTTGCTTTGTGCAAAGGAGAGTAGAATTAACTAGACCTGCTGCAGATGTTTGTTAAAAAAAAATACTGTAGGGATGTTAGACAAGTCCTTTCAGATGGAATATGTCCCTTAATAAAAGGAAGGGAGAAACCTTCCTAAATTTTTCAGGGTATTGTGTGAGTTTTTATATGTATTTTGACCATACCAAACCACTATGGCATTACATTTGGAGGTGTCTGTGACATCTGATTTGGGGTTTTTTTCCTTTATCTGAATGTGTGATCACTTCTGGTTTTTCCACCGGAAACCAGCATCAGTATGGAATTAATGATGGTAGGTGAACACACTGCCTTGTGTGGAAGGAGTAGAAATGAGAAATAGTTTGAAATAGTTTCAACAACTCCCATTATTCTCTACAGAGCTGAAAAGTCAGCATGTGAGAATAGATTCTTCTTTGCCACGAGCAGAGGAGCTTTGATATAATGATTAACTAATTTAGCAACTTAGCAGCGAGTAGCAAGACAAGCAGCTTTTGCAGTTCTGCACCTGCTTTGAAATGTCTGGGGTTACGTTGGGAGTTGGAGTTTCCTGATAAACTAACAAGCTGCCTCATAACCTTTTGCTTTCGTATAAGTAGATCTTCTCTTCTGGCGGAGTATCTGGTAATCTTGGCTTCTGTTGTGGTTTTTCTCCAATTTGCTTGCAAATGAAAATCTAACTGTTTGTTGATAGAAGTTCAGTAGTGCAATTTTCTTTAAAAAAATTTCCATTTCAGTTAATTGTTTCTAGTTATTAAGTTATCTTGTTAGCTCAAGATTTTTGAGGAAGCAGAAACAATGGATAATATTTGTGTTGGATTTCTCATTCTGAGTATTTACTAACAGATGCTGATAGTATTTCAAGATTGCTTTTTAAAAAACATTTGTTTTTCATTTTTCTTCTTTTTCTGTCATTTCTGATTATTCTTCAATGTTTTGCCATAAAAACAATTCATTGGGTTTCTTTAGTAGGTGTTAATAGAAATTTGATTTCAGTTTTTGTTTATGCAAGGCTCTAGTAAGGTCAGTCAAAATCTAAATACCACCAGAGATTTGTGCCTTACCTCTGCTCTTAAATTAGGGCAGAGTTCTGTCCAAATATGACAAACCTCCCTCTTTATGGCATATTTTCATTGCAGTAGTCGGAGACAAAACCACACTTTATTTTGGTCTTGCACTTCATTAGGTTGGCCAAAGAATGTTATCAAGTTTAACCATTTTTTGATTGTGAATTTAGGAGTGAAAGTTTTAGTTTTCTGAATAGTCTTAGTGTCCTTCACTAGTGCAGAATATTTATGGGTGCTTTTGCATCCTAAAGATAAGAGTAAATTGCAGTAATTCATTAAAAACCTTTAGAAACATGTATGAAACATGTAGAGGAAAAGAAATTAAGATTGTATATGGGAACCTACTCTTTGCAGAGCTTATTTTTTTTATCTGGATACACGTACCCTACAAATACAGTCTTGGAGAATTAGTACACTTGAGAGCAAGTTAACTTTACTTATTGCAAAGTTGGAGTGTGTCGTGTTGCCAGACTTTGATTACATTTATTAGAGTAAATAATAGTGTTTAGCTTTCAGTCTGGTTTTGTAGTAAAGTATTCCTATAAGAGCATCAGGATTAATGAGTATTTCAGCAATATTTTACACTTAGAAGTAATTATCCTGAAGAAGCCTGGATTTCTGGGTAATGGCCTATTAGGACGTTTTATTTCTTTATTTTAAAGCTGCATGAAGTTGCAGTATATTTCCATAATTGATTAATATAGAGAACACAGTAGCATTAAGTGAAACCTCGGGAAGTCACCTTGGCCATGTGTTTTCCCCAAGGTCCATGTTTGATGTGATGATAGAAGTTGAGGTAAATTATACAAAGTAATCACTGGTGTCACAGGGATATATGATATGTGGCTGTATAAATGGCTTGTGTAACAAGAGGCTGAGCTTCTTTAATGAAATAAAGCAGAAAACTTCTTTGCAAGGAGTACAATTTCCTTCTAGAAATCTGTTTTTGTCTACTTTTTACTGGTTTTATGAGTCCATTGCACAAGTCAGCATTTTAATATGGAGCAGGAAAAGCTCTTCCCAAGTCTCTGGATGTTATGTAAGATATTGTCATCTATGACAGCAGTAAGACAAAATAAGTCTCTTCTTCATATTGTTTTAGTATTCCAGTGAGTCAATTTGAGCATCTCGGGATGATGTGTGAGTAATCGTTTCCTGGGAATCTTTCTGTTGATTGTACTTTCTTGTTAATGTATTTTAGCTTTGCACTTAAAGCAGTGATGTACCTTAAAATTCTCTCAACTTTTTCAGGATGGAATTAAAATAGTACTTGAGAATTTTCATGTAGGCTGAAAATTCAATTTCCTCAAGAATATTGTATGTAACTAGTACTGAGCTGGGTAATTTTTTTGTGGGAACTTTTTGTGTTTTGTCTGTATTCAGAATGGAGTTGCATCTTTTCTGAAAGTGTTAATATCCTTAATCTATTTTGTGATTCATGTACAAAAGGAAGTTTTAAAGCATGGCGTATATCAAGGGACAGACTTCCATTCTGCTGCGAAGAGAATAAATATAAAATTCTTCTAGTTATCCTGAAGCCATCCAGCACTTGTAGCAGAAGGCTGATACTCAGAAATTCTTGTGAACTGTGAGGACAAAAGTTAAGTAAAAGAGACATTCTAAAGAGTAGTAATTAGTAACTATGGTGACAGATGTCTCACTGTAGCAAGTCAGTCAGCTATATATAAACCAAATTACTTGTAAATTAGAACTCTTCCTCTACATCTCTTCTTTTTAAAAATAGCTTTTTGCCTCAAAACTAGTGACATTGATGTGTAGAGAGGGATCTATTTTTGTATGGTGTTGTCACATTTTGTGGTAAAACATTTAATCTTGAGGTTTTTGGTGATTATCTATCTTGTCATTCTCCTCCATTTGACAGTGAATGCCTTTTTGGATTATTTGAATAATCTAGGGATAGATCAGCACTCAGGTAGATGAGCAACTTCTACCTTTTGCAATCACTTCATTCCACACCTTGTGTTTCCTGCGGAAAATTTTATTTAGAAAAGGAATGAATATTTTGTATCACACCTGGGATTGCTTCAGCTCACATCCTTCGGCATGAATCTTCTACAAGAGAGTACTTACTACAGAATTTTGAGAAGGCCTTACTGCATACTAGGGAGTGTCCAGGACTTGTTCTTCTGTGACTTGGTGTTGTACTACATTTTTCACATTCATATGGAATGTGATTACTGGGAGGTGTTAACTTCACAACTGTCAAGTTAGGCTAGAAATATTTGTTTCTAGGAAATAGTTTGTGTGATTACGTGAATGCCACCAGTTCTGCTGAAGGAGGGTGAAGGCAAATAGGTTAGCAAGGGGAACCATCCTTTGTGATCGTGTTTCCATTCACATTGGTTGTGCAAGGTCGTAGTGCACAATTATAGAGTAAAAGCTTTGTTTTCAGTTTAATCTGTTACTTTAATATTGGTATATATGATATACCAGTAAGATGATATATATATATCATCTTACATGAAGGATTCTTTCCCTGTATAAACTGCTATCACCATAACACTACTGGGTTTTTTTCCAGCTGTTTTCTTGTTTTAGGTGTTTGGAGCATTGATAGTTCCTCTTAGAGCTAAAGGAAATAAAAGCATTCTGAAAGTGAGTTAGTGATGTTTATACAGTTCTGTACTGACCGTGGGGATGTTGAGGGATTCAGGAATGTAATGCAATTTGTTTACTTACTTGTATTTTCCCAGAATCACAGAATGGGTCAGGTTGGAAGCGACCACAGTGGGTCACCTGGTCCAGTCTCCCAGATCAAGCAGGGTCATCCCAGAGCACATGGCACAGGATTGTGTCCAGATGGTTCTGGGATATCTCCAGTGAAAGAGACTCCACACCCTCTCTGGGCAACCTGTTCCAGTGTGCAGTCGTTGCACAGTAAAGAAGTTCTTCCTCATATTCAGGTGGAACTTCCTGGGCATCATTTTCTGCCCATTGCCTCACGTCCCATTACCTCATGTCCCATTGCTTGGCACCACGGATTAGAGCCCAGCTGTATCCTCTGACACTTCCCTGCAGATACTGATAGACATGGATGAGGTCCCCTCTCAGTTGTCCCTTCTCGAGGCTGAACAGCCCCAGCTCCCTCAGCCTTTCCTCACGAGACATGCTCCAGTCCCTTAATCATCTTTTTAGCCTTTGCTGGACCTGCTCCAGGGGCTCCGTATCCCTCCTAGACTGAGGAACCCAGAAGTACGTATTTTATGAAAAAAGAGGTATTTCATGAAAGCAAGGATGATGCAGGTCATGGTTTTCTTAAATCAGCTTGAGACAGTTGTTCTCCTAATACAGAGAGCTTCAGATTCTGGTTGTGAACTGTACTTTTAAGTACTTATGTAATTTATGTACTGATTCTGACATATAACAATTGACACAAGTCAGGTGGTTGACACTGTAAATACAGCCTGCTCTCTGCCATTCTCTTCTTGACTGATGCTGCTGCAGTGGGAGGTGTGAGTATGTGGCTTAGGAACCAGCTTCTGAAGTTTGCTCATTTTTAGCTCGGGTCATCGTTACATACCAACCAAATTAAGCTAACGGAAAATGATAGGAATTCTGAAATCACACTGGGTTTTCAGCTGTCCCTGCCATCAAGCCAACTTTCCTACTTTCTGTGATGGCTAAGGAGCAGATAACCCACCACCATTCTGGTCCAGCTGCCTCATTCCTTTTGTCCATTACCACATGTGATTCCAGAAACCAGTCTGGAACGGTGTAGTGGTTGTGAAAGGCGTGGAGGACTATGGGTTTAAAGTTGAGGGCAGCAATGCGTAGTCACATGAACTCTTGGAGACAAGAAGTAGAGATTTTTCTCCTCATTTTCATGTACACACACAAATTTTAAATTGTGAACATGTGTTTTTGCTTTTGTTTTAAACTAGAGAACTTCAGTTGTGATACAGTTTGAGGTCCTACACTTAAACTTTTAGCTATCTTCTGCCATCCTCTTAAGTATGAATTACTTGGAAAAATGCAAAAATACTGCTTGAGAATTGTATTTGATAAAAATAGCTCAAACTGTTTAATAGAGTATTTTTAAGCTGCATGTAGCTAGTTGTAAAACTGAATAATTAGAAAGTATTGCTTAATATTTTTTGGAGCCTTTCTGTTAATAAAGACCACTTCCTAATACAAATTAATAATCCTTGTAAAGTAAATGTCTGACATCCTCTTCCTGAATTTTTGGATGTAAAGTAGATTATCTGTAACTACAGATGTTGAAGAATGGTAGAGAACTATTGACTAATAGTAACCCTGAGTCCTGAGCTTTTAACCTTCAGTCGAGTAACTTGAGTTACAACTACTAGCAAACATTGAATAGTGATTTAGAAAGTAAATGTGATGCTTAAATGGGCACAACATATAGGAGGTGGCTCTAAGTCTGCAACCATACCTTTTTGTGTTTTTCTTTCTTGTTGATGATTTTAATATGCCAGAATTTAGAATTTTGATAGGTGTAAGTGTATCTGTAAAAGTCAGCAGCTAAAATAAGCATTGCAAAATCATATGTCAAAAAATTGAAATGTTTGCAGGTACAACTTGGACATGTTTGCTTTGTTCTTTTGAGAAAGGAGACATTTTGCTGCTGAGGAAGGCACTAGAGCAACTCAGGACTGTAGACAAATACACGTTTTATGCAGAGTTAATCTGTTGGTGCCTCTCAGTGCTGGGCGTTGCCTTTCTACCTACCTAAGGTGCTTCCTCTTCCTCCCTGCAAATCCATCCATCTTCCCTTCCCTGTCACAGTCCCTGTGTCCTTTTCAGACAAAGTCTGCTGACTCCACTCACACAAAAGTTAAGCTGGGTGATGGGGCCTATAGTGAACTTCAAAACACTTGAACAGCCAGGACATGCCAAGGAGCACAGGGATTAATATTTTATAGCACCTCAAATAATGCATCTAGAAAGGCCAAACTGTGTTTATACCCAGGCTCAGTTATGCTGGCACAAAGCTGCTTTTACTGGCACAGTTTATTTTGCTTGACAACAGGTATGAACAACCAGCAGGGTTGTCCTGGCAGTACAGACAACAAAACTTAAAGGTGCAAACAGACACAGGAACAACTTGGTCAGCAGAAGAGCATATTCCCTGCTGTCCTTTCCCCTCTAGCCCTTTGAACTACTGGCAAGTTGGGAAGGATAGAATTGGCTTCCTAGGGGTAGCTAAAGATTTTAACCTTTTCTCATCAGTGTAGCTGGATTTACATCAGGCTTACACTTTGATTTAGAAACACAGTGACTTTTTTTTGTCCGTTGCTATCAAAGAATGTTAATTTTTTCCCCTTTTTCTTTTTTTTTTAATACTGCATAGAAGGAGTAGTTAAGTTTATTATTTTTTAGAAAAGTTACTGAAAACTACTAGCAAGTTTTGCTTCACTTGAGAAATCCAATACTTACGGTCCCTGAAAAGCCAACTGCCACTCCTTCACTCTGTTCAATCTGACTGGAAAATCCCTTTCTTCACAGCTGGTTGCTTTTAGTTTCATAGTGTGTGCCTGCCCGGGGTAGTTAGAATAATTTTAAAAAAGGAGATTTCATAAGAACTCAAAAGTTAATGCACTAGTTTTGTTTCTAAGTTGAAGGAGCAGGGGTTTAGTAAGCAAAGAGCTATTAGATATGTGTGTTTAAGAAACAGAAAACTAAATAGAAAAGCAATTTTGCTTGATGCACCCCACCCTGTGAATTATGCTTGCTTATGGAGACAAATACTTCTACTTCCTTGATAGGCGGGTGGAGTTAGGCAAGTGAGAGGAAAGGAATTTAGGATCTGTCTAAGCAGACCAGAACGACAAACTCAATCATTTGGACCTGGAGATAATTTAGCATTTGAACTTCTCTATCTTACAAAGGACTGACCTGGAACTCAGTATGGTTTGCCCAGTGTATTCTGCTAGCAGATTGCTGCTCCCAAAATGAGAAAATGCTCAGTGTTAAGACTTCAATGAAGATAAAATAATCTTTTTAACAATACGAGGGAAGAAACTTCCTAGCCACAGTGTGACAAATGTTGGCCATGTTGGTTTGACCCTGGTATGTGTTGTTTTAAAGTCTTGGCTTTGCACAGTTGGACTTGTGCACAGTGTACTTCGCTTCCTGGTAGAATTCTCAGCATGCGATGAGTAAACGAACACAGTTGTATTACTGCTTAGTGAAGTATTACTCCAGGGCAAGTATTCCAATTTCTAGATCCCTATTTACTAGCTGCTTTTGAGTATTAGCTTTAGTACTCAGGGGGTGCATTTATAATGCCTGCATTAATTGTTCAATGATTATTTAGTGTGAGTAGGGGAAGAATCTGTCATCATTAACTGCAGCATTTTATGGTTTAACTGCTGTGGCTGACAGCCTTGCTGCCCCTCTGTGGCAGTAACCATGGCAAAAATGAAGCTGCCGTCTCTTTACTGGTTATAGTTCCTAATTTGACAAAATAATTTAAATCTTTCTGGTTTAAGCTAAAGCCACAAAGGTATAACAGGAGCCTGAAGCACATGGGAGTTCTGCGTACTTCTTTCACAAAGGAAATAAGAGGTGAGAAAACGAATGGTAAACCAGGGCATTCTGAAATTGAGGTTCTCTTTCTACATTAGTTGTTTAGGCAGTGAAAATATGTTTAATAAATAAAATATATTAATTTTTGACTTTCTGTAAAAGGCAATAGCCTGCATTTCGGTACTTAATTACTTAATATGTAATTCTCAGAATAATTGCCCTAAACTGCAGTTTCAAGCTGGGTTAGATGGAGTAGCAGTAATGTGCTCTTTAAATGGCAAAGGATGGCTGTACATAGTAATAGCCAATATTAGAGGTATTAAAAAGCTGGTCAGTTGTTTGTTCCTGTAGTTCTACTGCAATTAAATCCAGGTAATTAAATCACTGAAGAAGTGTGCTACTTTTCAAGATTTTCTGTGCGTCTCTGAGCCCATTTTTTGTCTTCCCTTTGGAAGTGTCTCATCCTGTACCAGGCCTGCATATGGCTTGGGAAAGAAAACACTTCATGGCTTTCTCACTTGTCAGGCTAAGTAAGGAGTTCTCTTCAGCCTGCCTCCTGGAAGATGTTACAATAGTAATCATTAAACAGAATGGATTTATTGTTGCCACTTGGTTTTATTACTTTGAAGGAAACAGTTTACCTGCATTTCATAAATTAGGTTAAAATCTGTACTCCTGGAGCATTTGCAACTTCCTAATATCCATTAGAATTAATATATTTTATGTGCCTAATTTTGATGTATTATAGTTTGGGATCCCTATTCCTAAAAGAATCTTCTATTTCTCTAATCAGAAAATAGTAGGAATTTGTTATAGAGGGGAAATTCGTAGTGGTATCTAACTGCATGAAAGTAACACATGAAGTGTGATTTTGCAGGTTGTTGATGCTCTTCTGAGTCATTGACCTAGAAGTATGTGATTTTTATACACCATAGGTCAGAGCAGAGGAGGTACATTTGTTCCATTTGCAAAACTGAACAGTAACTTGAAATATTATAAATACTAAATTTGTGAAATAAGTACGTAATTCCTTGCAAAACAGGGAAACAAAAATCTGTCATTTTTTGAAATTTCCATAAGGTAGTTTCTAAGAAAGTTGGACTGTACTGGAGAAGTTTGTGTACTGATGAACTGCAAGTTTTACATTAGAATAAAATCTTCAGAAGTTTTCTGGAAGCAGCTTGGTAAGGTGTCTGCAGTTAACTGATCTTATTAATGGCATATAAGTGAGAGGGGATATAAACAATAAATTACTAAAGAAGAAATACAGGCTAGGATTTTTTTTTTTTGTCTGAGCTGTTATGATAATGAAGAGTAAGTTTCTTGAATACTTTGTGTTACCTTGTATTTTTTAAGAAAGGAGGGGAAGCCAGCACTTGAGCACTATATACAGCTATCACTTGAATTAAGGATGTGATAATACTTTTACAGTCCTCAAAAGCTGAGTTGTTTTGAATGTGCGTGAGCTGCCATCTCTGCTCTGCATTGGACTTGTTAATATGAGGTACAAAAGGGCTGTGACTTTGCTCTGAAGAGAGGAGTGAATTATGAAAGCAAGTGTAATTAGGCCAGTATATGCTGCCTTTTTTCTCTCGGCACCGGCTTAAGCACCTCCTCGTGTACCTTGCATCAGCTCGAAACTGGTTTGCAGTGACTAAACAAGTGCCTGAGCCAGTCCAAGTGAGGAGGTGGTGGCACAGCTCGGCAGTGAGAGCTGGGAAGGGCAGGAGCTGGGATTGCCTCGGGGGCCGAATCCACAGATCTGATGGAAAGCATTGCTCTGAACCATCTGATCCGCAGCACATTTCCCCCCTAAGTCTCTGCAAAATAGAAATCTGAGGAAAAAACATTTTCTGGCAGCGTTTTCTCCTTTGTGCACCTAGGATTCATCGGCAGTGAGAGCTGGGAAGGGCAGGATTCATCGGCAGTGAGAGCTGGGAAGGACAGGGTTCATCGCTGCTCTGTGAGCTGGCACGGCTGCCCGAGCTCGGGCTGGGCTGGGAGCAGGAAGGACAAATGGTGCTGGATTGACAGAAGGCGCTGTGTTACACAGCTGCTGTGCAAAAGGCGTTGGTTTGGGAATCAGAGAACCCTCTGAGCATACTGCATAATTAAATAGTACATTAAAAACCAGTATACTGCCACAAGTACTAGTTAATGTATAGACACATTTGTTTCAGGGCTTGCACTTGATTCTATTTCCTGAAGATAACTTTAGTAATTATGCAAAAGGATGGAGGGATTGACCTTTGAGAAAGATCATTTGAACTAGTGAAAACCAGCATGGAAGTAACATTTGATTTTGCTACCTGAAAGGGACCGGCTCAGCAGGTTCCTAAGCAATGGCTACATTAAGAATAACTGAATCCTTCATAGCAAGATTTGAAGGCAGTGTGTTTTCCCTTCCTTAGGCATCAGCTATTAACATGTGGCTGATACTGCTTCTTTACTAGATGCAGGAAGAAGAGTATTTATGAACAGGATGAAACGACTTGAAGAGCATCACTTGTCTAAAATTTATGTAATACAATTCAGTAGTATGCACTTAAGTGGACATCAGTTACATAATATTTAATGTGTATTTTCTGTGGACATTTGTTTACAAATATCCTTTTGCAGTTTGAATTTTATGTCTGCTGATATTTTGTAAGTTTTGTATGGCTGATGCTCTGTTGCACTTCTTTTCCTGTGGTCACTGTCCTGTATTTCCTTGTGCTATCTTGTCTGAGTCCCGTTTGTAGATTCTACAAAAATGTGCTTACAAGGGGCAATGATTAATCAAAACATTGGGAGGAACTAAAGGCAGATATGCACAGAGAAGAAAAGGGTGGGGAAAAGCAAATAAGCAGAAGCATGTTTGTTTCTCCTTGCCTGTGACTCACTTTTTCATAACAGAAGAATTTTCAAATGAAGAAGAAAGCTAATTCAAAACAAACAGGAAGCAAGAAATAATTACCTCTGCACTGAACCATGAGAGGGTTCAGTATTTTCAGACTACTAAATTAACAAGCTAATTAATTTGATTGGCTTTAAAGCATGTAACTTATAAAAGCTATATTATATACTATTATGTTAATAGGTAGTATTCATGATATGGAGAGTATTATTTAGAGTAGGGTGGGTTTATTATTAGTACAGTGAATGCAGTCATAATTTCTTGATCTATCCATAATTTATGTTTACCTTCATCTTTATTAGCTTACAACTGATTATTGTTTGCTTTTCCTTCAGTTGAAGATCTAAGGCATATCTGCTGGGGGCAAAAAAAATGTCTTTCACATACTGCTTTTCATTCTTTTCACACACTGCATTTCATTTCAAACACCTACCTTTCCTGTGCTGGCATTCCCCTTAATTACTGAGTCCTGTGTGCTGCACACAATGGAATTTCAGCTCTCTGCTTAGGACCACTGTGTTATGCCATGTAAGATCCATATCATACACTCGGTGTCATTTTCCAGTACAAGGTCTGAAGAGCCCTGGTGCTGTGCTCCCACTCTATTCTAAACCTATCTTTCCCCTCAACACCATGGTTTTGAGCTGTGTATCAGGTTTTTTTGAGGAGTGTGATAATAGAAGCAAATAAAAGCATGGAAAATTTTGCATGAAATGCTGAAGAAAAGAACGGTCAATTGCTTTTATGAGAAAAACATGGGAATACATTCATTTCTCTGAACGCAGCATCTCTTCTCCCAACCTTACGCCTGCTTTGGGTCTTGCTGAGATTCTTTATGAGTGCAGGAAGCCAGCGATTTCTGCCATTCCAACAGGTTCCTGTAGTAGCTCTTGTTATCTTGGAGTACTGAGACAGACTCATTCCAGTAGCTGCACCTGGCTGTCAGTAACATTCTGGTCCCCTCTTTTATGCTGTCACTGCTCAGGTTGTGGCCAGTCACTCCGGTCTTCTGCCGGGTGACTCATTTGTAACCTGTTCTCAGATGCAGCAGTTTTGACTACAAGTCTTGTGTCATAAGCAGTTTCAGCTTCAATAAGTAGCTATTAAAATTTAATTAACTCTGCAGATGGGTATTTACAAAAGTACTTGGTGATACATCAATCTTGAAATTAAGTTAATGATGTGAAATAGTATTGCTGAGAAGTAAAAGCATCCTGTTGGTTTTCTTTAGTTTCACCGTGGTCTTTTATTTCAATTCCTGAATTCTATCTTCTGCCAGAGGTTTTCCTTGTGCCCTCAGTGCTAGCCTTCCCTATAGCATGTTTGTCATGCAGTACTGTTACCTTAAATGTATGAGCAGTTAGAATTTTTTGTGTTGACCAACTTAAATATGAATTGTTCTATGTATGTGGCAAAAGGTGTTGTTGCTAATGACGTGTGATCTTCTACTGCAGGCAGTAGTTCAGGCACACTTTGTAGCAATTATTTGCACAGTGTATGTGCTAGAATTCAGTAATGTGTTAACTCAAAATCAAATACATGTATTTCTTGATAATGGGAAGGTATTGCATCCTGAGGAGGATGTTTGGAGTTTGATACATTTATTATGTTCTATAAATAAATTTTATATAAATAAAATTTTACTTGAGCTTACATTTCTTGTCATACTTTTCCCAGATATTTTACTGTTCGTTTTCTTTGTTTTTTTAACAGTTCTATCTCCAAGACACTAAAAGTAGTAATGGTACCTTTATTAATAGTCAGAGACTGAGTAGAGGATCTGAGGAAAGCCCACCATGTGAAATTATGTCAGGTGACATCATCCAGTTTGGTGTAGATGTGACGGAGAACACGCGGAAAGGTAAGGGTATGGATCATTTTTTGGTTTCTTTTCAAGTATATTTATTTAGAACATCTTATTGCAATCCTGTCTTTAAAACTAAATGGCATTCCCATTTTAAGAAAATAGTTTTGTTTGGGTGGGTTTTTTTGTTACTTCTTCCCTCCTTTGTGCTGGCAGTGAGCCCTGTGCCCATGTGGTACCGGATCAAGAAACTCATCTGCTGAAAACACAGACTCTATTTCTGCCCCCACGCCCCCAGATGGATTTTAACTGGGTTGTTTCCATGGTCTAGCTTCTTCCATGGCTCTGGGCTGCTACTGTGTGCAGGGGGAAATGCAGGTCTGGAAAAAGAGGCTCAACTGGAGCCACATGTTCATCTATTGCCTCACTTAAATTGACCTACAGCAATTTTAAAAGTGCAGCACAAGCATGCGTGTGTAGTGCTGTATTGGGCTTTTTGTGTTTGGATTTTATTATCTTATAATTGTAATTACTTTTCTTTCAAGACCTTTGAATGCTAAGGTTTCAGCTAATACTGTAGCAGAAGTATGAACCTGAATTTCTTGATAGTAGTCAGCATAGGTTTGAAACAGGCTAATTTAATTCTTTTCAGGATACCCATTGTTCCTTTGTGTGACTGCTACTCATTTTGTTTTCTGTGGGTACTTTGAAATGAAAATAGAGAAAAGTTGCTAGCTGACAAATGAGGTGATGGCATTTTTGCTTGGTTTCTTTTTCTTGCTGTCTTCTTCCCAGTAAGCACACTCCGAAGGTCTTGCATTATGGCAACAGCTCTGTATCTGTGTTAATTAAAATACAGCTTCTATCTCTTTTCTTTTGAAATTACATAGTATTTCAGGAACCATTTCTTTCTCTTTCTGGAGACTGGTCTGTATGGAGATTATTAGATTGTAATCAGTATTGTCAAGACTTTCTAAAGTTCCCTAATGGGTCTGCTGCTTTCTGTAAGCATTAAACTTTGGGCCGTGTTCTGTAGAATCCTACCTGCTCAGTAACACATAGATTTGGCAATAAAATGTCAGAACTGCCATCACCCTTTTTCCACATTACTGTTTTTCTGAACAAGACCTTCATAGAGCTTACCTTTAAAGAGAAGTGTATTAGAGAAGAATGAAAGAATAATATTAAATTGGAATGCTGATATAAAGCTCTTTAAAACAAATAAACAAAATGTGCATCAAAACAAACCTCTCTCAAACCAACCCCCCCAAAGCCCAGCAAACCAAACCATAGTACAACAGGAGAATTTTAAGTGCATTAAGTGAACAAAACATAAAGATGACACCTGCTCTATATGTTACTCATGAATTTTGACCTTAGCCAGATGGGTTGTAGTTCTCAGCTCTGTATCAGAGGAAGGTTAATGAGTATCTTTAAAGAAAACATTGTTAAGTAATGGTGGTGGTAAAGTATTTTGTTATGGAGAGCTTTTGGAGCTGTAATGTTTTTGAGTGATTCATTGTAGTGAACATCTCATCACATTGTTTTAATTTCCTCAAAAATGATGTTGCAGAGATTCAACTCCAGGATGCCTAGCTTAAATTGCCTGGGAGTTACTTAAAATGTTTCCATGTGAAGTGATTGCAAATATTTATGAATACTAGCAGTATACATGGAAGAAACCAAAGGAATACATTGCATCTAATAAGCTTGAAACTATTAATCTGATGAGATAGTGTCCTTGCTAAGAGAAGTTGAATTTCTTCAAGTGTATTTAGACTAAAACAATTTTTATTACAAGATCTAGTTGGAGGAAAGATTGGACTTGACTTGTTTTTATCAGCACATTGCAGTTAGTTTATGGAAACATTTGTGGAAAATTCATGGTAAGCAAATTCTTGCCATGAATTTTTGCCAGTAGTAGTTCTTTGCTGTGGTTTTATGTTAGTTTTACAAAGCACAATCCCAGTGACCTGGCATTTGTGTAATGAGTGATCAGATTATGCAGCCTTCTTTGAACATGGCTTTGAACATGGAAGCTGTGCTCATGTTCCTCATGAATGTGTTGGGCTCTCTAATGAGGAAGAGGATACAAGTTTGCTTTCCTCCCTCTCTGCTCCCCCAAGCAGTGAATGAAGCTTGTATCATCACAGGGTGTTTACCTGTGAATGCAGTTGGAATGCATATAAACATGGGTTTTTCAGCAGTTCATTTCAGTAGTCTTAATGTTACTGTTAAAATAATCTAGTCATGAAACAGACAGGAAAGTAGTTTTTAAACTGGTGATTCCCTTTAAAAGCACTGTGCACTCTGGTATTTACATAATGCCTTACTTGCACAAGACATTTCAGCAATCTGCTGTGTGTAATTATAAGGTAATGACAGGACAGAACGAGTGTACTTGCCCATGTAAATTCTGAATTCTGTCAGTATTACTAGAACACATTTATTTTATTGTTCAGGCTGTGTTTTAGTAAGTAATTTCCTTGCAAATGTGATCTGGATTTGGTTCATTAAAATAGTGGTGTGTTCACTATGTGATTTTTCAGGTTATCAGGTACGAGCACCAATTCCTTGGCTTCCTGCTGCTGAGCCAAAGTCAGTAACAGGTCCTGGAAAAGTGTTTGCGTCCCTCCTGCTTCCTTATTTGTCCACTTGCTGTATTACTGACAAGCACAGGGGCCTGGCCATTTTCTTCTCCTTAATACGGCACTTAAACTATTAACATCTCACTGTGCTTTTTTCTGTGTTAGTGTGGTTTATATTCTTTTAGCACTTTCTAAATTTCCCACTCTGTGCCAGAGCCTTCCAAGAGTTAACTGGTGATATTTCCCTGCATGGAAAGGAACAGCAGCATTGCAAATCAGGGTCAAACAATACTAAGATAATTTAGTTCAAATACAGTTTATTCACTTTTTTCTAGTCAGGTTTGGACTCTCTCATACATCTGTTCTGTCCTGAGGTGTTTGGGGGAGGTCGTGCAAGTAGGGAGCCCAGTGTGTGCTACAGAGCAGTGCACAGATCCCCGAGAGTGTGGGAGGCTCCTGAGGGCTGGGTACCACATTAATGAATGAAAATAAAAACGAGAGCATCATTGGTGCATTGTCTCTCAAGGAAGCAAAAATTGAGACAAACAGAAATGGTTTCTGAGTTCCCATTGTGCTCCAGTGCAGCAGAACCTGTCGGGGTTCAGGGCGGGTCTTGGGGGTTTTGGAGCTGTGAAGTGTGGGGCAGCTCTGTGTTTTGGAGGGGAGCAACAAGTTCGTGACTGGAGTGTGGAACAGCAAATGGAGCAGGAGCAGGGTTTTACTCCGTGGAGGCAGCAGTGGATGCGGAGGCAGC
>VZRQ01008285.1:4308601-4392957 GCA_013397975.1 Machaerirhynchus nigripectus | reverse complement strand
GGTGAGTGGGATGGAGAGGGGGGTGAGCTACGGGGACAGGGGTGTCTCAGCCCCATCGGGAAACCAGGGGTTGCTCTACTGCCTTTTCTTGTTAATACCTCAAAAGAAATAGTACAGACCTGAATTTAAACCATTGCTGCTGTCCTGTGCAGTCAGTACTGTATTCATGTTTTCTGTGTCGCTTTCCCTCAGCCTTGCTCCTTATTTTTCCACTTGCAGTGAACTGATAGCTAAAGGTCAGACTGCAGGGTTTGGGTGTTGTTTTCTTTCTTACTATTTTAATTTTATAAATTTATCAAAATGCTTGTTACATTTTCCCAATCACTGTTTATTTGAGACCTTTTTCTAGATGCCCATTATGTATTAATTTGACACAAATAAAGCTCCTGCAGATTTTAGGAGATTTTTGTCAGTCTGGCTGTTGACAGAAAAACTTCAGAATTATATAATCTTACAGCAGACCTACCTGATATGTGACCTAAAGGTAAGGCTGTCTGTTGGTATTTAATGTCAGGTATCCTAATGTTTTCTTATTAAAATCACTAATATCCTCTTAAAGGAAAAATTCTTCATTATGAAAGCTATGTATTACAGGTTACAGCTAATATTGCTAATGTATTTTTAAAATTTTTTTTTGCAAACAGAGTTTATTCCATTATAAGTAAAGACTCCAAACCCTGCAGATTATTCTGTTCTGCCCTGGCATGTAAATTTAATACTTTACCAGGTCAGCTTGAAAAAACAAGGTGCTCTAGCCAGGAGACTACGCCTCCAAAGCATTAGCTTTTAGCTATAAATAAAGGTTAAAACCAACTTGTCTTGGTTGGATCATTTCTCCTGTATTTTTAGATTCTATTGAGGTAGCTTCCTTAAAGACCTGTCTCATTTCCCCAGAGCATTACCAATGTCCTAAAACGCCCATTGCCCTTTTTTTCCAAAGCCAGATTAACTGTTTTGCTGATATTAATAACTGGGAAAGTAGAGCAGCTATTTGTCTTTGTATGTTAGTGGGTGCTGGAGGTATAGTGGTACATGATAGGTGACCACATACTCATTTGTATCTCACTTGTGGTAGTATTTTGGGAACAATGTATATCTAACTGTCCATGTATCTGGAAATAATTTTTACTTCCCAATTCATAGAACCATACAAGGGGAAAAAAAATCAGCCAAGACACAGGTATAATTTGACTGTTTGCAAAGACATTGAAAATGGTATCAGTAACATTTTTTGAAAGATCGTGTAGAAAGTTTGAACTTAATGTACGAATCATATATTTCATTTCCTCCTCTTATTCCTTAGGATCTTTCTAGAGTTCAAAGAATCTTGAATTTAGTCCTCAAGGAGCAAGTTTGCCTCTTCTGAAATGAAAGGCCACTTGTCTAGGGCTGTGCAGTAGATGTGCACTACAAGCACCCCAAAATAGAGATGTGTTTACTTGAATGATGCTGCTAATGGTGTTCAAAAGGATGTAGTTCTCAGTGGTTCCTACACACTTCCTCTGCATTCCCTTGTTGATCCTTTTTTGTAAAAAATAATCACTTGGCAAGTTCCAGATCTTGAAGTGAGTGTTGGTGACACAAATTGGCTGTGTTCCTTTTAAGTCCCTGGATAGGCTTGTAGGAATCTTGTCAAAAAGGCAGCTCATTATTTTGTTTATATCTCTGCATTCCCGTTCCGTAGCGCAGGTAAGATGCATTCCTCTTCCCTCATTTTATGGTCAACACATTCACTTTTTGAACTTATTGTAGTAAAGACCAGTTTCAGGTATTGCTGCACATGGAAGTGTTGGAACTGGAACTGCTCCACAGCCAGGACTGCGTACACAGCATAATCTCTTCAAGTTTGTAATGATGAGGTTTCCTGTGTCCAGAGGAGGTTTGAGAGGGCATTGGTGCTTGAAGATGTTCATGCCTTCTCCTCTTTGCCTGTCTCAAGGTTTCTTAAGATCGTTTGCTTGGTTACTATAACATTAAGCTCTGAACTTACAGTTAAATAGTAATGGATCATGATGACTTAGTATTTGTTTCTTTTCAGTTACCCATGGATGTATAGTCTCCACAATCAAACTGTTCCTTCCAGATGGAATGGAAGCTCGATTGCGATCAGAGTAAGAATAAGTATTCACATGCACCAAAATTCAACTACTGTGTGATGAGGATTTGATGGATATTATGTTTAAAATCATCATGGGAGCAGTTTATTTTCTTGTGATCCTGCAGAGCAAGTAACAGAAAGCCATGGCTCTTTTGCAGGCATTGTGAGCAAAAAAATTCTCATTTGCTTGTTGTTTGTAGTAATTAAGACAACTATGAAGAATAAAGAAGTTCTCTAAAAGAACAAAAAAGTTCTTATATAGTTGGGCTTTTCTGACTGTGGTTTACTCTTCTGAAGTGGGTATTAGAAACAGAAGAATATAGAGAAAAAGAAAGCAAATGAGCAAATTTTCCTGCCTTCTTTCTTTATTTGTGATTATTATTTTCACTCTTTCAAAAGCACATAGACTCGACTCAAGTGAAGTTAATGGAAACTCAGACGAATATTGACAGCATTTTCTGTGTATATGCACATTCTTGAGAAATTTTCCAAGAGTAGTAGAAACCAAAAACTTTAACATTTTGTTTACACTGAGTGCTAATCACAAATGACATAATTTTAATCATCTCTCATTATCAACAATTTTATGGGATTTATTGCTTATTTCCATATCCTTTTATCATTAGTATCCAAAAATACTTGCTCTTTAGGGTGTCTCCGCTTGTGGGAAGATAAGTAAAAGTAAATTATTATGGGAGATTTTCCATATAATTGCACGTCCAAATAAGAAATAGTAAAACTGTATGGTGTTATATTTTTAGTTTTGATGGAAATGTCCAAGTACAACATTTATGCATTTTGTGTTTGCTTGCTCTTTTTTTTATTTTTTAGTGTTATCCATGCTCCATTACCAAGTCCTGTTGACAAGGTAAGTCAGTAATTTCCTGGTTTATGCCTTATTCAGCCACATGCTGTTTTCAGCCTTGTTATAAAGATGAAGAAATAGTGAAGTCTGTCCAGTAACTTTTGGAAATGTTTTCCACGGCTTGTTTTAACCTAGCTTAATATTTTGAGTGACATTTAAGGTAGTGCAGTATTACAGTGTATATTTGAAGGTAAGTTGACTTTTTACATTGTGGCACATGAAACATGGCTATGTAACAAAACCCTTGATGTTAAGGTCGTTAATTTCCAGGTGCAGGTTGACAGACTATTATGCAGACAGCAGGTCTTGCATAATTTAATATTTGGTGTTCTGTGGGACCCAAGAGTAGCTCATGATTTGGTGTTTGGATGAGGTCTGTTTTCTTTATATCATGTGTTTTATGGAGGAGAAACTGTGCTGCAGTCTGCAAAGTACTGTCGTGTTCCCAAGGAAGATTGAGACCAAACCTCTCTGCTTCTCTTGTGTAGCCAGAGTTGCTCACTGTAGAGTCATGGAGTCAGTATTATCAAGTGTAATGCTTACACTCAGTTTTGGTAATGTGGGGAACTTGTAAGCTGTTAATAGATATTCTCTTAAGAAAAGTGATCAGGAGTTGATTATTTCTCTAGTCTCTGAAAAGAATGATTAACTTAAATAGGTTCTAATCAGAGTTTTAAACATGAAGAACAAAATTTCAAGAAACTGTGGAAGCTTATTTATGAAGCCAGCAACCTAAGGAGTTTATAGACTGTGTTTAAGTTGATACTTCAAAATAGTATGTGTGGCTTGAATCCAGGGCAAGGGTAGAAATCCTGAGGAGGGACGGCAGGTATGACTGTGGGAAAACAGTTAAAAATTATTTTAGTGTAGGAAGCCTACAAGAATTAGTAAATAAATAGATTGGCTGAAATAAACCCACAGAACAACCCCCTGCTTCTCTCCAAGTGAAGAAGAGTTTGTTATTATTCAAAAATATTGCAGGTATTCCTTAAATCTGAAATTGATACTTATAAAGGGAGATGATGATGATAACAGCAGGAAATGTGCAATCATAATAGGTGTGATGACACTGAGTTGGAAGCCCACAATTTATGTTTGTCCTTGGATTGAATGGCTTGACCTTTGTGCCCCTTGTTTCTTTTTTGTTGGTTTAGTCTCAGCTGTACCAAAAGCCTTAAACTCATTGGTGTGTAGGTGGTTCAAGAGCTTGTGCAGACAAACACAGCGGGGCCTAAGTCCCAAGCTGGGAAGTTCTATGATTAAAAAAAGCATAAATAGTAGCAGAACAATAAATGAAGGAAAATGCTATTATTAAATAATCTGAAGTTTACCTTTGTGACTAGAGTTAAGTGAATTTTGCATTATTTGTGTTTAATAAAAAATCCAAAACCATTCTGATTCTTCCTTATCTTCTTTTTCAGGTTGCTGCTAACACTCCCAGTATGTATTCTCAGGAATTGTTTCAGCTTTCACAGTATCTACAAGTAAGTTTTCTTTTAAGGGCATTTAGTTTGGCTGAATATTTTTTTTTCAAAATGCAAATCTTATGCTGTGGCTTGTATCTATTGGAAACTACACAGGAAGGGACAGTGTTGGCAGCTCTTCTTCCTCCCTGGCATTGCCAGCCTTTCTGTGCTTGCTTCTGTGTCAGTTTTAATAGGTGTGTTTTTCCCAAGATGTCATGTCACAGAAGAGTTAGACTGCAAAATGGCAGCACATTAAGTTTTGTGTGTTTAATGTGTGCTGATAGGTAGAAGTAAACTCTTTAGAAAGGATGATAAAATCAACTTTCTGGGAAAAAAAATGAAAGCTTTATTGCTGGTAAATTCTATCCAGGTTTAACTGTGTATAAGTTCTACTGATTTATTTTGCCTGTTTTTTGTTTGATAATGGCAATTTTTGTCTGTTCACATCAAGGCTTTTGAGATGGATACTATCTTTATATGTATTTGCTGACTTAGCAGGAAGCAGCCCATGCAGATGCTCTTTCTGAGGAAGCCAAATACATACTCATTCACCAATCTGTTCACTCCCCATATCCTGGAGTTAACGAAGATGCTTTTGTATCTTCCTGTCATAAACCAAAAATCAAACAAAAATAGGAGTTCTTGCTTGGCATTTCTCTTTTGTGACCTCATTTGAGGATGAACAGCTCATTGCATGGAAGCTGCCAAGCTGCCTTTTGGTGTCTGCAGTTTTGTTATTCAAATTATTGACAAGACAAAGTGTCTTTAAGTCTTGGGAAGAGTAACAGTGTGTCCTCAGCATGTGCAACATAGCATGGAAAATGAAGGTTTTAGGAACCTGAGGTTATAGGATAGCATTTTCTAATTAAACTATCCAAATAAATTTGGGGATGGATAAAATGGAATGGGCTTATCATGGTTTTGAACAAGTGACAGTGTTTGCCACTCGCATTTCCTTTTTTTGCTGTATTTTGGGATCTCTTCTGTTGCTTCTGATTTCCTGAGTTGTTCTAGCTGAACTGACTGGTACCCTGCTCTCCTCACAGGAAGCCTTACATCGGGAACAAATGTTGGAACAGAAGCTGGCAACCCTTCAGCGACTACTTGCTGTCACACAAGAGGCTTCAGATACTAGTTGGCAGGTATCTGCAGGCATCCTTTTCCTTGAGGACTGAGCTATGCAGTGCCATTTAAATTTTAGCTGTTAATGGGGGAAAAAGCAGAAATAGTAAAACCTTTATGGTGGTCCTCTGAAACTGTGCAAAGGACAATGTTTAATAAATTTAGTTATGTACCTTTGAAATAGCTATCAGCAGTAAGTACTCCAACAAAATTCGGGTCTTTAAAGCAGAACTCTACTGGCACTACATTAAGCATGTGATAATTCCAAGGTGATACTTCTTTTCTTCTAGGCTTTAATAGATGAAGACAGGCTGCTATCAAGACTAGAGGTTATGGGAAATCAATTACAGGCTTGTTCAAAGGTAAATAGTTGACTTGAAGTTGAATGTTAGGAATACTGAAAGGCAGCTCTTTTCAAGTGTTTTGGAAGTAGCCGTGGTAGTTTCAGGAAAGCATTTGGAACATAAACTTTCCAAAATAAGCTTATGCAGCTTTGATAATCTTCGTAGCACAAAAACTGTGGATCTGCTCTGTATTTCAAGGCATCTCAGTAAGTGGCTGTTGTTTTCATCGCCCATGTCCTGCCTGATATTCAGAGTTACAAGTATGTGCTGTTCTGATTGTTGTTTACGCCACCTATGCCTGCCTTGGATTTTACTTTTTATTTTATTTCTATTTCCTCTCAACTGTCTATGTTATAAGAACTTTTTCTGCGGGTCCTATTTAAGGTCTTTCCTCTGGCACCTTGTAGGTTCCCCATTTGTCCAGCTGTATGTCCCTAGGCTTGACATTGTCTTAGCAGTGCCCAAAAAAAGCCCCATAAATTCCTGGAATCAAAGCTGACCATTGAATATGTGCTACTATATACACACTTCAAAAAATAACTTGTTTATACCCAGTCATCTGGGTATAAGAAGAATCAAGAATCTTTGATCACTGATTTGTACATAACATTTTCTCATCTATCAGAGGTTGCTAAATATTTTGTAATAGAACTGGATTTGTCACAATCTAATTAATTTAATGAGCAAAATAGTAATTTCTATTCTATTCTTGAATTAATTTTGTATGTGCAGAATCAAACGGAAGACAGTATACGAAAAGAGCTTATAGCATTACAGGAAGACAAACACAACTACGAGACAACAGCCAAAGAGTCCCTGAGGCGGGTCCTTCAGGAGAAAATTGAAGTGGTCAGAAAATTGTCTGAAGTGGAGGTATTGAAGTTTCATGCCTGGTCTCCTGCAAATGGTGAAATAGTTGTAACTGCTGCTATTTAGATCCCTGTTCATCAGTATCTGTTGTACTCTGGCACTTGCAGGTTATTAAGTAGTAGTGTTTGTTTTTCCTGTTGGATGGGACTAAGATTGTTACACAGTTAATGAGAAACTATTCTTTCAGCTCCTCCTTTTCCTCCCTGATTTCAAAATTCATGAGGCTGTCTTACAGAAGTTACTGTGTGTGTGACATACATGATGGGAAAATTACATACATGCAGTAAAAAAAATACTGTAAGACCTTGTTTAAACCATAGCATTTATGGAAACATGCTTAACTACTTGCACAAAGGACACTTTAAAAGGAGCTTTTACAAGGAGCTTGTACAGTTAAAGTGTTGGACACTTTCTTCAAGATTTCTGCCCCTATAATATCTTGCATTATTTTCTTTACCTTTATTTTCTTTTCCTTTATCATTATTTGCTATATTCCCTTGGTCAAGAAGTCTCGTAAGACTCGTTACCATCCTGTACATATATAACTGCTTGGAAAAAATAGATCATCTGCAGTGTTTGGTAGTTTATTGTCTGTCTTTTGTTCTTAATTATTGCATAATAATTCTGTCTTACAGCGGAGTTTAAGTAATACAGAAGATGAATGTACACACCTGAAAGAAATGAATGAGCGGACTCAGGAAGAATTAAGGGAATTAGCTAATAAGTACAATGGAGCTGTAAATGAAATTAAAGATCTTTCTGACAAGCTAAAGGTAACGACACAATTTAATCTGACTTAGGATAGAACTGTGATAAATGGAACAAATAAGTACAGTTTAATTTCTAATGTAGCAAACAAAAGAAACTTGTTAAACATGTTAACAACAGAAAGATGCATATCATCTACGTATTCTTTAGGTTCAGTTTTAATATAATTGAAACTGTCATCAGTTAAGTAAAGGTTAAAAAGGTTCCCTCTTCATTCACTTTGAAAGTTACCATACTTTTGGAGCTGAAATATAGTATAAAATAATGTGTGGTGTAAAACTTTATATCCAGCTGCTTTTATTTGGACTGATAACTTTCAAGCTAAACATCTTAAAGGTAAGAGGAATGAAAACTAGAATTAGAAATAAATTTGCATTTCATGGTGCCTCTTTGTGCAGTTACAACAAACATAACTAGTCCATCACATAGAAATAATATGGCTCATCTTCCATCTTGATAGCAAGTCTGATATTAAACTAAATATCTAAGTATATCAATATTTACGGTCCTTTATGCTGGAGAACAGAATAATCACTTTATGATAAAGCCTGTTCTCCAAGAGTTTCTAATTTAGATAAATAGGAAGTTGTGGACAAGGAAGGTAATGGTGTTATCTCTGGAGACCTGAGAGAGTTGTTGCATTTATCTTGGATAAATACTCGAATTGGAACCTAGGTTCCTAGTTCAGTACCTCAGTGAAATTTTTCTTTCCAAAATAAAATGTTAAATTGCTGGTCTTAAGGCAGTTGGTTCCCCAGCAATGAGTTGATCACTGATGATGAGTATACACAGAAGGATCAAAATTGAAACTTACTACCTTGTTTTGAGGGAGGAGACTTGTTTGAAACTTACGATCTTGAGATCCATCAAGGAAAAACATGTGGCTTTCAATCAAGTTGGTCTGTACAGTGTACGTTCAGTTCAAAAGGGCCCTTGGGTTTTGACTGAATTGAGATGCTGGGAGACTTTGGGCATTTCTTAGTTCTAGGGCCTTTTACTGTTGCTGTAAAATTTATGTTCCTCAGTCAAAAAGTTAGTTAAGATATTTTGAGATTTTCTCAGTCTACTTGAAGTTAGCTTCATATAAAAGTAATACATGTTGCATTTTTTTTCATTTTATTTATCTGATTAGCAAAGAAAGTTACTTATGTACATTTAGTTACTTAAAAATCAAGAAGATCTATTCTTCCCCATGGTAATTTTTTAACATTTTTTAAAATCTCTTTGAGTAGGTAGCAGAAGGAAGACAAGAAGAAATCCAGCAGAAAGGACTGGCTGAGAAAAAGGAATTGCAGCATAAAATAGATGAAATGGAAGAAAGAGAGCAAGAGCTTCAAGCAAAAATAGAAGCTTTGCAGGCTGATAATGACTTCACCAATGAGCGGCTGACTGCTTTACAAGGTTAGTCACTAGTGGGGAGGAAACTTTGATTATTTGTTTTTCTTTTAATCTGTGAAATACCTTTTTCTTGGACTTCTGTTTACAGTACGGTTAGAACACCTTCAGGAGAAAACTCTTAAAGAACACAACAGCTTAGGTAGGTGTGATCAGTTTCTTGTTTCAAGCTGGTTTCCGGATTTGCTGTTCCGTTACTGTTGTTACGATAATCTTGTAGTCTCGGTGTCTGGCGGAAGAGTTGTGGTTCCCGATTATCCCAGTGAGGAGCTCTCCCGGACCGGTGGTTCCGTGTCGGGGCAGGGCCGGCAGAGGGCGCTGCTGCTGCGGGTGTTCGCTCTGGCCCGGGGCCCGAGGCTTGGAGGGGCCTTAGAGCCATTAGATTTTAAAATACTTTTTTATCTATATGTGCACATATATATGTATGTAATAGCCAGTAATTCTTTGGAGTTAATAACCTCTTAGACGTTTGAACAAACAGAAACATGATCTGTAGTAGGAAACACATCAAACTTTGCCTGGTTTGTCTGATTCGGTACTTGTGAGGAGGTGGTATGAAAAGCCAGGTACATTTCAAAATGCTGTGTTTGTAAAGAAACAAAACCCCAAGCATTTTCCTTGGTTCCAAAAATAATGCCCTTTCTTAATCCTAGGCATACAAGTTGACGACTTCATACCTAAAATTAATGGGAGCACAGAGAAAGGTAGTGTATCTGAAGGCTACCTTTTGTCTTACAGTTGATGTTTGAAGATGAAAAAATTCAAAATGTTCTCTGAAGTTTTGTTCGGAATTATTTCTGTTTGAAAATGAATTTGTCCACTCCTGACCAGCATTTTTCTTTTTCTTTTTTTTTTTTTTGCTTATACTTCCAGTCAGTGTTGTTAGAAAGTTCTGTAAAATACAACAAAACCACTTGGAGGCTGTCCTTTTTTGTTGGTTTTTTGTTTGTTTGTGATAGGCCGTCACTGGAATCAGGAGGAGTCTCCTGAATGAACGATGTCAGGGTTGTGACACAATAAAGTGGAGAGCTCATTGGTTGTTTTTCCTTTGAACTTCCCTTGCAACACATACACATACACATACAGTGTTTTTCTAGTAAAGTTGGATATGCTAAGTAAAGTCAACAAAACCTATTTTTTTTATAACTTTTTTGGGCAATATGTGAATGTGAATTTAATATGAAACATGTGAGTATATAAAATTTATAAATAGTGGAAACTAACTTTTTAAAACTCAGGAGTATCTTATATGAAACAGGAATTAATACAGATTGAACTAAGTGATAAGGTTTTTTAAAGGCCAATTAGTTAGAGCCAAACAGTTTAGCTCATGTATCTTAACATATACTAAGTTTTTTGAGTGAAACTGTCCAATATCACATACAGCAAAAAGTATTCAAGTTATGATTCCAGATGGTTTAATTGGCTGAGATATATTTATCCTCTTATGTAAATTTTAATTTTTTCCTTGATGTAGCTTGCTTCTACAATCTGAGGAATGGTGGTAGGATTGGTTTGAAGGTTCAGGGACCTATACAGAGAACTCATGGTTTTGACCAATATTCAGTGTTCAAGGATTACTGTATTTCTATTTTTGAAACAGAGTTTTAAATATTGTATTTAATTTTGTATATGTAAGTTATGAGGTTCTTAACTAGGGAGACCAATAGCAAAATCAAAAGTTAATCATGACATAACCTCATGGCTGGTCTTTATTGGGAGCAAGAGGAGAGATCTGTTAAACACCTGCAGGAACTGTACCAAAACCCTCCCCTATATCTAAGAGTACTGGTTGCCCCTAAGAGTCTTAGCATTTAAGGCACTCAGCTGTGGTGCACACTGAGGTTAGCAAGCAGAACACTCAATATTTGTTCCCAGTTCTCTAGTCTGCCATGAGATTTTATTTTTATATAGGTTGTTCCATCTTGCTAATGCATAATTTTAGGTTGGTGATAGCTTAATATTTGATAGAAAGGTTAAGAAATAAATCTGCTACTCTTTTTTTTAAACTAGAGCTAATTTGAAACATATAATAAAAGCTGTTGAGCTCTGACTTCAAATATAAATTATTTTGTAGAGGAATAATTTATAACATCATACTAGACTTTTATTAAAGAAACAATTTTTGTTTGTTTTAAAATGGTTGGTAGGAATGTCATGTGAGTTTTTTATATCCTGATACTTCTTACAAGTCCAAATTTTAAAATTGCCCATTTAAAAATCATTATGTGATTATAAAAAGTATCATTATATCACTGAAACTCACTTTTTTGGTCAAAGTTGAAGAAGCAATCCCTTTTGGACTTATTTTGGATTGTATAAGAGTCAGTGTCATCTGAATGGATGCATGACAAGATAGAGTCCTCCATCCTAAGAGTAACAGTGGAACTTGTGCTTAAACCTGGAAGTTCTAGGAAGCTGTTTGCAAAGTTATTTTTCTTTGAGTACAGACAACATATAACTGCTCACTCAAGTTCTCCTTCTGTGTGTTTATACAATCTATCACCCTTTTTGTCACGCACATACCATGCTATTTCGTTATTCTGTATTTTAGCATAATTCTTCATTATTCTGTCAGTTGTGCTTTTTTCTGCATCTCTGCCATACCTGATCCATCCCCATTTCTCTGGCATTTTACAGCTTGCTGCCCTGTGTTCTCTTCATGGCAGTCTGTGCCTTTCTGCATCTTCCGGTCCCTTATGTAGCCCTTGTGTGACAGATGGGCAGTTATTTGCTCTGCCAGATTTTGGATTTTGTTCTCTTAAAAGCAGCAGGAAGCAGTTACTGTTGGGTTTTCTGTTGGGGTTTTTTGGGGGGTTTTTTGCTGTGTAGTTTTGCATTATTTTAGAAGAGCTAAGAATTTTGGGTTTATAATGCAGATTGAGCAACTTGGGGAATGAAAGAGGAAAACTGTAAAACCCATGTAAAATCAGTATGCTTTTTAAAATTCCTTTTGTCGCTCTTTCTTTCGAAGTGTGTGCACAGGCACATGACCTGGCCATGACAAGAATAATGGTTTTACATTACTTTTTCTCTGTGGCTGTAGCAGTCAAGAGCTGTATTCAGAGTTGAGGAACTAAGAACTCATAGCCTCTCCAGAGGCTTTTCATAAAAAAAGTGTATTAGAGGGTGGTGGTTAGGCATTCATTTTCTCTCATTGTACATATGGAAAAGCTGGTGCAGAAGAGAGGAACTTGTTTGTACATCAAGCCCCTGATAAAAGTTGTGTAGAACTAAGTTGTTTCAAAAAGTGGTATTTTTCTCAGTGTGTTGCACCACACCTGGCTCTCATCTTTAAATTTTGTGAGCCATACCTACATAAAGAAAGATATGAGAAATTTGTATATGGTCACTTAGAGGACCGGGTAAAAATGAAAACAAAGTAAGGAAGTTTAAATATGGAAAATTAATTTTACAGCCATGGTGCTGTTTTTTAAAAGCTCTATCCTTGCGGGTTAAAAAAAAAAGTTGACTTTATAGAATAACTTTGAAATATAGTAAAGCTTAGTTTTGCAGTCGAGATTCTGATGTCAGAGCTAATGATTGAACAATTTGGTTAAGAATGTACCACATTCTGCAGCTTTGTACTAATTACAGGCTTTTCCCACTGCTGGACTCTTGGTCAAAGGATTTGTGAGGTTCTTCAGAAAGGAAGTGTTTGCACCTTGAAGAGATGCAGGAATTCTGGTGGAGTTGGGAGCTGAACAAGGACTTGAGTAACCTTGGGAATGGAGCCCAGTTTTAGGAGCTCTGCTGCAGAACTGTCTTTTCAAAGTGAAACTGCTTAAAAAGTATAGGGAGATATTCAAAAACACTGTTAAAATAGAGGGTGTTAGGTATGAAGAATCAACATGAAAACTAATGAAAAACTTAGAAAATACCCTTTTAAAGCTAATAGAAATGCTGCAGAATATAGGTTAAAAACATGTTTCTTTTGAAAATGCAGTTGAAGTACTTCTTTCTTCTGATCAGTTCAAAAGAGTAATCTATTTCCTAGTATCACTCAGACATCATTTCAATTTCATGTCTTGTCTGCTTGCATATTAACTCAGATTTGACTCAAAAATCCATTGTGAATACACTGACAAATATTGTTAATATGCCTTTCAAATCTTTTGTTGCATCAATTTGAAAATGATAAGAAGATGTAAACTGAAGTGTTTCTTTCTCTACTAGAGCACTTTCTTTCAAAGAGTGGAGGGGACTGCACTTTTATTCATCAGTTCATAGAATGTCAGAGTGAGTACAAGAGTGTTCACATTTGCTTTAAAAACAACAGAAAACACAGAAAAGGTGGATGAAACCAGAATTTGTCACTACTATTTAATATTTCTGTAGCAGCAGAACTTTTCTAAGTGTAGAACTGTGGCATTGTGGTATTAAGCAGATGTCTGGTAGAAGCAGTAATAGGCTATCTTTGCTCTTGCAAAGTGATGGTCACGTCGTTTCTTCTTCTCAGTTCATCCATTATTGTGCCCTGACCAACAAAGTGGTGGTTAGATTGCCACATGATGTGTAAAACTGAGTGTAATTTTTCACCTGTTAAAAATTAAGTTGAAAGCCTTTCAGTTTAAGCAAACATCACAGGCAGCAGGACAGAGACGAGGTGCCTTTTCACATATCTATAATTTGACTGATAACTAAAGGCCTTACACATTCTCCAAATTAGTTGTAACGAAGAACAAAAAGGAAAACAAGTCCATAGTCTGTATGTGGAAATCCAAGAGACTGTTAAGAAAAACAGAAAATTGCAATACCAGTCTTTAGAAAGATGTGTTATTCTGGAATGTGAAATGTGGTTTTCAAAGCAAATGGCTTTTGAAAATGAGTAATGAAACAGCGTTGTCTGCAAATCTGTAATTAAGGAAAAACTGAAGGTGCTAATACTTTTTGCCTACCTAAAGAAAAATAACATTAGAGTGAGGAGAAGCAAAGTGCTATTAAACTTCAAAAAAACCGCAGAGTTTATAGAACTTATATACCTAAAATTGATCAGAGAAGCATTTAGAAGCAGCAATAAGACAGTATCTTTTTTTGACATTAAGCCTATTGGACTCTTTCCTCTCAAATTTTCATAAGGAAGTGTAGCAGACTTGTTTGGTTTTACTGCTTGTGATCCAGATTGCGCTGCCACAAACCAAATGATGTGATACTGCTAATGTTTGTCTAAGAAAATTTAAACTTTATTTATTTTTAAAATGTTTATTTACAAAAATTAATGACTGCTAGCTGTCTTCTGTCAGGCTGCAGTTTAAAATAATTCTAAATTTTGCAAAGATCTGGTATGAATCATCTTTGTTCAGTACGCAAAAATGAAGTTAATAAATGTTTGAGTAAACTTTTTTTTGTCTAAACTGAACATGAAGAGCACACTGTGTGATGTTCAAATACAAATTGGTTGCCTGTTTTCATTGTTTGGATGTTAGCTTAACCTATTTTGATAAAACTTAGATTAGTATCACTTCTGGAAACTAAAAGTGACCAGCCTTGTCACTATTGAGAAGGAATAGTGATCAATGGTATCTAGTAAAAGATTCTAAGATGTTAAAGAAGTACGAAGAAGAGTAAAATTAGGATCAGTGTATTTATGCCTACCCTTTCTCGAGACATTGAAAGCTACAGAGTGAAGACATTGCAAGACCTCAACTGCTTCACTTTTAAAAGAATGAATATGAGTTCAGAAGGGTTCAGTATTTTGCATTTTTTATGACAGTCTAAGTTTTTACTCTCACATCAAGAAAAATTCCAAATCATTGGTTCTTTTATTTCTTCTTGGACTGAAAGTTTGCCTTTTCCACATTCAAATATGTTTAGTTAGACCTCACAAGATCATGAGGTTAAAAACTGCAAACTGTAGGATCTATTCTTTTCCTTTTGTATGTAAATGCTACCTTTCAGTCCTACTTCTGTTCTTTGCTCTGTGTAGCATCAAGGGTTGGGAACTCCTGGGAAGAAAAATTACAGTTCCAGAGATTGTCAGGAACTCAAGTTTTAAGGCACACAGAAAATAGTGTAGAACAATACCATAAAGATTGGCAATATGGAGGAAGAATATATAGTTCATCATGTTGGGGTCTTGCCCAGAGGTTTAAGTACTGAGAGAGGAGCAGGTGTACTACTTAAATAGTGATACAATAAAAGTCCCATAAACCAGATGGTTTGTAAAATCCAGCTTCTGTAGGTTTTTAAAGATATTTTGTAATCATTTTTATTTTTGAAGCACAATGCGCTCACAGTATCATCCAGTAACGTGTCCTGATCTGTAACATCTGTGGAGTGTTATGAAATCTGGCTCTGAATGATCTGGGAAGTCTGTTACTTTCTGATCATTACATCCAGTTCACTTGTTGCTCATTCCATAGCTTTTTTTAAGTAACCACTGGTGAAAATCAGTGGTGTCAACAGCAGAAGTCATGGTGCTTCTTTTTGATTAATACATGATATGCATTATTAGCAGAAATGTGATGATGTATAGACCAAAGTGAGATTTGTTGCCCTGCTAGCTTCCTGTCTTTCACTCCAGTCTAACCCTTCTTTATTTGTGTCCTTATTTTTCCCTTACTTCGTGATTTTTGCATTTGATTTTAAATGCAAGTCTACTTTTGTTTCTTTTCACCAGGCTGATTTTTGCAAATTTATTAATAGTAGTTTTTGGATGGATTAATTGGTTATTTTTAACTTTTCCTTTGACCTGCAGGTGTCAAGTAAAGTTAAAGCTGTTCAGTATCACTTTTTTCAGATGGTTGGAAATTTGTGTGTTGAGGGACAGGTTTTTTTATTGGTTTTCAAACCTGGCCTACTTCAAAACTATTTTGATGCCAAAATATAAATGTAGAGCGGCCCTGTTACTTAAGTGATAATTGTAATGTAAAACAGATCTTAGCTATTACATTGCACATAGTGATAGGCAACCTAAGTGTAAGATGGAGTTTTTAAATTGAAAAGATAAGAAATGCCTAAAAACCTAAAGGAAAGCTGGCTTTAATCTGCATTCATCAGCAAAAGGAAATATGAATTATGTTAAAGATGAACTGAAGGCTTAACTTCACAGCAGGTTGTATCAGTGAAAACATTAGTTATATGTATCTCTCTGCTTTCTGCTAAGTAGGGACTGGATAGCATGAAAGCTAAAATTCTTTTGTGCCAGAAATTAAAGACAGGATCCTCACCCTAACTGATATTTTGGTAGCCAAGATTGCATGTTTTGATTCAGGGAAAACAGTAATTGATTTAAAAACTAATCAGGTTTATGAAGTTTTCTGAAATAATAAATGCAGAGACTTGAAAGAGATGTTTTAAAGAAGACCTCTCTTTATCTTTTACTTTCGGATTGTTGTCTGGATTCTGCCATTTTTAGTGACTAGGGTGGTAACAGTGAAAAATAAGATTTAATGTAGTTCGGTGATACCAACATCCAATTTTCTGTGTATTATCTAAATACACATCAGCATGCTGAAATAAACTATTTTTTTGTTGGCTTATGCCATATATTAACGGTAGCATTCTTAAAACACAGAGAATGTTCACCACATCAAGCAGTGAGGAGAGGTGAGGAGAGGTTTTGCACCAAGTGCAAAACACTGGCTGTGCCAGCTCTGGGTCAGCCTGGGCAAAGGGACTCGTGTGCTGCTGCTCGAGGTCTTGGCTGAAGAAACAGTGCCAAGGAGACACCTTTTGTGCAAATGGTGAAATCAGTAATGGACACTAGAAAACAGTAAGCCACCATGGAAATGGGAAAAAAAAGAAAATAAAAAAAAATGTGCCTGCAGTTTCTTTTAGTCATGGAAATGGAGTGTAAAGAGCTGCTGCAGAAGTTTGTTTGGAAAACGTCTGTGCCAAGAAGGGTAGTCTCTGTTTTGTATTGTAATTGTTCAGGGTTTAGCAGCTACTGAATTGTGAAAGCTAACAGATCCATTAATTCATAATGCTAAATTTTCCTCTGTAAGCTGATTATAGAAGCCTATTTTAAGCTAGCAGGCTAGCATGGTTGAGGTGTTACTCCTTCAGATCAAGCAGTTGTAAGATACTTGTTTTGCGTTCAGCTGTTTTCTTCAGATCTACAGGGAGAATTCCTCAGCTCTTTCATTGCTGCCTTCCCTTCCACCCCTCTTCCAGTCACAGCTGAGTCCTGGAATAATCATACATGAAGACTTTTGTTTAGATTTATTTTATTTTAAAATGGAAGAGGACTCATGATATCACTGAAACTCCGGACTTGGGGCTGCCAGTAACTTGATTCCCTCCACGGTGCCTTCCTCAGTCTAGGCACAGTCATTCTCACCAGCCCTGTGGAACTTGAGGCTGTTCTGAACTTGGATGATGAATGATCTCCTACAGTTGCTTGAGACCTAAAGCCAGCCCTGAAAATCCAGTGTGCTGTTCCGTGTGTTTCTGAACCAGTATTAGTAAAATGTTACACTAACGCAGGATAATATTTGTAGGTAAAAGTAGGTGGAGGAAACATCTGTTTTAGACTGGTTTATTTGGCTGTGGGGGAGGGTAGAGGACAGGACAAGCTTTTGGCCATGAAAACCCTTCCTCAGACTTCAGGGCTTTTTGTCTGAAAGCTTGTCTGCCATCTAGGATTGTAAAAGATACTGCCTCCCAGATCTTGTCCTGCATCTGTCCTTAGAGTGTCATAGTTAGAGCAGTGTGCCATCAGAGGAGTAGAGTTAACCTGCAGAGATACCTGAAGCTGGAAATGCTGACTGAAGTTTTTTTTTTTTTTTTTTTTAATTAAAGATTTGAGGAGGGTCTCCTGTCATCCAGCTTCCTTAGTCTGAACTCTCCTGTTTGTGCTGTTCATTCAGCCTTCTCTGTGTCTCAGTTACCTGTTAACAGCACATGAAGTATCCAGTAAGCTGCATTCCCTGCCTGGTTATCAAGGATCTGGCAGGGAGGGCATCGAGAGGAGGCAGAGGCAGCTTCAAGCCTGATATTTCAGGGACTAACAGCTTTGAACATGGTCTAAACTGCAAAATCTACTGCATAGAAACTGAGGATGTGATCTGTAAGATGGGACCCTCGATAATTCTGTGTTGGCATCACTTCTTAAGGAGTTTGAAATAATGAAATTTCATCTGAAAAAAGAAATTAATTATTCAGTAGTTTTTTTAGTGTCTTTGATAAATTCAGTCCTGTTCTTCCCTTGGTGTTCTTGTTTACCTTCATGTCCTAGCAGGAGTTAGGATGAAGGTAGCAATCTAGTCTCAAATTCCACTTCTAAGGTTTTTGTGTACCTCACATACATGGAGTAGACTTCCCCAAAGCAGACTCTTTATAAAAACTCCATTTTTCATGAACCTGGATGTGATGCTTTCCTAGTTTTTTGGAGGTTTGTGCAGCTCTCTTGAAAGATTTAAACAAAGAGAGGCTGTTTCTTTGTACCTTTCACAGGCGCTGTTAAAAGCAATTGTGATACGGAGGGGACTTCTCTGTTGCTGTTTTACTGTGGTGCATTTCTAGATTTCTGCTGTTTTGGGTGGGTGTCTATTTCAGGCAACCAGCTCTTCAAATTCCTTTTTTGATAACTAAACTTGAGAAAGTTATTAATTATTTGTTGCTTCTGATTATATAAATATATATTTTTTAAAGTACATTAAACTAATTTTTCTAAATTCTCATTAGTGAGTGCAGCATTATGTAAGTTAATAAGGAGAAATAATTATGGTCTGTATCACAAAGTTCCGGTAGGCTTGTGTGCTGTGTTTCATTATTCCGTGCCAGAATAAAGTTTTTGTTCAAGCCTGAGTAGGAAGTAATATTATCAGCTTTTAATTTGGTCATGGAATGTACTCTACGTAGATGCGTGCAGGGAAAAGCTGGTTAAATTTGAGCTTGGAAAGTAACACTTATTTTGTTTGGCAGACAAGATCATAGATGAAGGACATCTAACCAAAGTGGAAGAAACAAAGCTTTTGAAAGGTTAGACTTCTGGATTATTTAACTGTTTTTGAAGCATGCTTTTTCTGTCACTCAGTGCATGTTCTGTGTTAAGCCAGCAGTTTGAGTTTTGATTGAATACACATTTTAGAAGAAATTAAATAAAGGGGAGGGAAATTGTTTGCTGAACTCTACTCCAAATACTATTGTAGGATAAAAAGATTTAATGGAAACCATTTTTGAGGATTGAGTGCATGAAATGCTAGTCTCAATATTGACTTGAGTTCTTACCTGAATATGCATTTAAAAAAAAAAAAGTGATTCTTGTAAATTCAATTCAAGTTTTAATGCCTGCATGAATTCCAAACCGGATTTTGGTTTTGTTATAGGGCTACCATAGAAATAATGTTTGGTGTCATTTTAAGTTTTAAATGAAAGTGTATTTTAAATTGACTATTTTCTAACTTACACCCTCATAACTTTAAAATAAGTATTAACCTCCTAAATGTGTCTTTTCCAAGTAAAATATATCTGTGCATCTCTAACTCTTTTCTCTAATGTATAAAGCAACTTAAATTAATGGAGCCAATTAGAAAGGACTTATCTGATCAAGGAACAGTCATCCTAACCTTATAATGCCAAGGTCAGGAATACTACAAAGTGTGCAGGTCGATATTTCCCGTGTGTCTAATAATGTAAAATTGTTTGGACTTGTAGGCTCACTCCTCTCTTGCAGCTTTTTATTGATGTCTAGGCATACTGCCTCCTTTCTTTACCTCCTGTCCTTCCACAAAGTGTTTTTGTGTTGAATAAATGTTAGTTTGTTAAAAGGTCCAGCGTTTTAGAGATATTTATTTAGTCTTCTCTTCCTTCAAAGCACGGAATGGCACCTTTAACTCCTTTCTGTATGTGAGGAAGCTATAGACAAGGTGCCATATTTGGCAAAAGAATGCATACAATAACTGTAACGTAACACTTGCATGCCCCTTCCATTGCAAAGCCCTGAGCTATTTTTAGTGTTTGGTAATATATTCTAACTCATCAAGTATGATGTCAACACATTTTAATATACTTTATCACTTTGGCTATATTTATTCAGCTCAGTTTTATTATGGGAAATAGGAACAACTGCTGTGATATAATACAGTACAGGAAGGGGTTTTGTGCTTACGACTCTGGTTCCAGAATAGGAAGCAGGTTTCTAAATAATTTGTCTTTCTGTCTTCTGCTGCTTCACATGTAGAACTGGTGCATCTTTTCTCTGGTGCCTCATCCTTTGTGCCTTGTTTCAGAGGGAGGAGGACAGGAGGGAAGAAGAAGCTGGTGTACCAAGGGTGGGTGGGAGGGAAGTATATAAGGGGGAGCTGTGGGAGAGAGAATTAATTCAGTGGTTGGAGCTTGCACTGTTCCTCCCATTTTGCAGAGCAGGAAAGCAGTATTTCTATGGATGCCCAGATATGGTAAAGTTAGTTGGAAATGGATCTTGCTCAGCTTAGTGCTTCTGGATCGGCCACTAATATAAGTGACATGGGTGAGGCTTTTAGGTTATACTTTTCTGAATAGTTTAAAAAAGAATGTATTACTTTGTTTAGTAATTATTACCGTTTTAACGACAGCCCTGTGAGCTTGGTACTATATTATAATGTAAAATGTTTTGATTTGTAACATCTTTAGATATTAGTTAAAAACCTTATTCCTAAAAATAAGAACCCTTTTTGTTTTAGCAAAGAACCACCCCCAAAGATTAAGTTTTTAACTACAGCAATCATTATGAACTTTGAAGTCTACTAAAATCATGGGAGTTGTGTTTGGAATAACTGCCAGGTCTGAACCTCTAATGTGCTTTAACTGTACAGGTGCTTTTCCCCTTCCTCCTCTCCAGTGATTTCGGTTGCGTTAGGATGGGAAGAGTCTGGCTCTTCATCAGCTGCTTTGTTTGTACTTGCTGCCTTCTGCTTCATGTACAAGTGGATGTTAACCTGGCAAAGAGTTATAGAAAATGTTTCATGTTAGATGAAGAAAACTTCAGGGGTTTTTTTCTGTTAACCTCTCTGTGTTCTGTCATGTGGATTTCCTCATGTAGGTGCACAGGTTGTCACCAGTTTCCACTTCTTTCGTTTTGGGGAAATTTAGTTCCGTGTATTCTCTCGTTTGAAAACACGTCTCCTTACTCCTTCGGTTTTTACTTATTTTCATACACTAACCCTGTTATATAACACGATTTATTTATTGATGTGCATCTTTCTTCTGTGTCCGGGTACTTCATCATTGCATGCACGTTATCTATATGTGGTGAAATTATTTGTGTTCACTGTGCTTTTCTGCATGGATGGTAGAAGTCTGTGTACTGGGAATGCTGTATTGAGTCCTTTTTATATAATATCTCTGCCTGGAACTTGAGACTCAGAGCAAACCTCTGTTAACCTGCAGGTGGGCAGCAGTGCTGTCAAAGCAAGGCTCTGAATAGGCAGCCAAGAAAGATTTCATTTTGCGTAACCTCACCTGCATGTTGGTGACAGTTCCTTGCTGACAGACCCGCTGGGTTAGCCCACACCAGAGATGGTGTGTCCTTTTTTGAATGGACCCATCAGACCTAAACCAGCATTGTTATTTAAGAAAAAATTTTTAAAATATATTTCAGTCACATATTATATTTAGACTTTGAGTCGGGGCGATTCTGTGTGGGAAAAGGATGCACTGGTGTAATTAAATCCCCTCATCTTTTGAAAATATGTGATCTCCACTAAAAATCTAGAACTGGAGAAAAAATGCTCAACAACAAAAAAAACTTCCAACCAAAAAAAACCCAAAACTGTGTTGCTTCACTAAGCTGCATGTGATAATATGCTGAATTAT
The DNA here is from genome assembly GCA_013397975.1 of Machaerirhynchus nigripectus. Classification (NCBI taxonomy): domain Eukaryota; kingdom Metazoa; phylum Chordata; class Aves; order Passeriformes; family Dicruridae; genus Machaerirhynchus; species Machaerirhynchus nigripectus. Next base: position 4,371,291 of record VZRQ01008285.1, on the reverse strand, counting down.
ATATGAACAGATATTTCATGAAGGGGTTTTTTTTTTGGTGGAAAGAATGTACACTGCTTTTTCTTAATATAATTTAAACTGAAAATTCTTTCTAGGAATTAGTGTATTAATTTATATTGCTGTGATTCGTTAATGGTTCACACCACACTTATTTTGAACAGTACAGTATGTACAAGACTTGTTGTTATTATTTTATTTGTCCAAAATACTGAGGCACAGTTTTATTCTTAACAGCAGTTTCTTTCTAACTTGCTACAGTATCTGCATTGTTCTAGTTTTCTTTTCTTATTTGTTTGCTGATTGAATCAGCTTTTCCACAGTTCCAGCTGGCAAGAACACAGCATTAACCCAAGTTCAAGCTGTGCACGAGGCAGTTGCATCCCCTCTTAGAGGCTAGGCTGGGTTAATGACTCCAGGGATGCGGAATCCATTTTAGCCCAGACTTGCAAAGAAATAAGCAACCAGCAGGTTTTTAACTGTTTCTTGAACCAAGTTGTTTTCTATTGACATTTAGCAGTAGTTTGGTGTACAGGAGAAATGATGAACAAAGCATTTACTGATTGTAGTTGCTTTTTCTTGTCTCTTGCAGAGAACCAAGTACGAGTCAAAGAATCGAACGATTTGTCCGACACCCTTAGCCCAAGCAAGGAGAAAAGCAGCGACGACACTACAGGTAAGAGGTTAATGGAGATTTCTGTAACCTCTGGTTAGTTTGAATTAAATCTAGGTAATTACAAGCATTTTCTTAAAAGAATGGAGTGTGTTGTGCAGAGTCAGATAAAGCTTAGAGCAGGATTGTCTATTTTGCGGCTTCGTAATTTGGCTCTTGTAAATTGAGAAGAACATAAAAGCTTCTCTCCATGTAAAGAATGTGTATATGAGAACTGTCTGCAGTCTGCCTGCTCTCTGAAAGGTGTGGGGTTTTTTTTTAGATGCTCAAATGGATGACCAAGATCTAAATGAACCTATTGCTAAAGTAGCTCTTCTAAAAGGTAAACAAATTTACTTTTGCAACTTTAGATGCATAATCTGTATATGTAATCTTTTTACCCACCTGATTTTTATCAAATGTGCATTGAAGTAGAATGCTGGAATTCAAAGATTTTAATCATGTAGTATGAAAGAGTTAAATTTAAATATCAGTAATGACTCCTTTGGGCGATGTGATGTAACAGCACACATTTGAGTGTTGCTATAGAAATAATCTGTGTATAAAGGTAATCTCTGCACTCACCAACGCTGTTCTAGGAATTTACATGTCATAACTGACTTGAGAAGTAGAGTCAGCACGCATTTAAGACTGATAGCTGTGGAGAGGAGGAATTCTTCCATCACTGACATTTTCCAAGCATTGTCAAATTTTACTTGCATAGCTTCCATCACTGTCAGAAATGCTTCTGGTAGTTTGCAGTTGATGGGTTAATCAAAACAAGATTTTAGATTTTCTTTTTAACACAATCAAGATTTGAAGTTTGTATTATAACTGTATTTAGAATGATTGCTGAGGCTTAGCTTTGAGCTTCATTGCTGTAAAAGTAAAATTATTTTTATTTTTTCTGCATTGAGGGCATATACTTAAAAATTAGTAAGCTGATGTTTATGTGTTTAGTAGCTGAAAATTTTTATGGCATATGAATCAGTTACTACATTTAGCATACTGAAAATCATTTTATGGTTCTTAGCAATTAGACACTTGAGAAGATCTGTAAAATTGTGCTTGTATTGGGATCACAAGTAAAAAGAATGTGACAGTTCTTTGTGCTTCAGAAGGACAGGAAACCATAACGGAACGTAGGAGACCTGTAAAAGAGCTTTTTTCCACAGTTGTTTACACTCCCTAATTTTACAACAGGAAGGCTTCCAAAAATTTCACAAATTACTTTTGCTGTTTGGCAACATGTATAAAATTGAGTTTGATATTTCCCAGTGGATATCAGTTCAACAAAACAGTTTGGAAAGGAGTGTTTGATATATTGGGCATGTTCTGTTTGGGGTTTGCTCTAATATCTGCAACTAATAACAAGTATATTCAGTGACTTCCTATGCTAGAAGGTAGAATTTGATAATGTTGTTTGTAGTGATTATAATAGTCTTATTTTTGGTTATAAAACTGAGGCTGGAAGCAACTTTTCTCTTCCTCTTGAGGCTATTTATGGGCATTCTGATTTAGCTCTCACAAAACCATTAGAAAATATCTGTGCAATGAATCATTTGCCCTTTTAATTTTTATGAAGAGCCTATAAACCCACAGTTTTGTTTGAGTATTTTTTCAGAGAGCTACTTCATGTGCCTGACTTTGCCCTAAAAAGGATCTTATTTGCCTCTGAAAGGTTTTCAAGTGGACTTGTTATGCAGTCATGTAATTAAGGAAGAGTGAGAACATTTCTGATCTGGCGGCTGTTTGGAATGTGGAAACGGCCGCTGGAAAAGGCAGCGGTCTTGTTGGAATTTACAAAACAAATTAATGGAACAAGAAAATTTTGAGACTTCTAATTGCTGTTGTTTCTTCCAAGCGTTTTCCATCAAAATTTCTGTGTGTGCTCAGGATTTGATTCAAGTTTCTACAAGTCAGAATCTGGCAAGGAGGGGAAGGGGGGAAGCTGTCACAGATTAGTTGGCTTTGTTTTTCCCCCACGAGGTGAAAGACTTCATTAACCATTCGTAACAGTTCCCTGGACACTTCCGTTTAAACAGGCTGTTTGTGACTACTTACTGCAAAGTTAAGGACAGGTAAATGTTAAACAGATGGAAAGAAGCAATAAATGTCATTGGAAGATTGGTAATCTTGTTCTGACTTACCCATGTCCCTGTGTTTTCATAGTAATTACAAGACTGAGTGTATGAATTACATAGTAATTACATGATCCATGGAATCTTAGTAGGAAGTGTTTTCAGCTGAGAGTTTGCTGAATAGTGGTAATTTACATAAGGAATTTTGAAAATCAACAGTGGTCAGTTGGATCAGAAAGTTTGGGAACCATTGTTTTAAGTCAGAATAGCCAGATACTTTATTTTAAATATATGGCACAGTTTCCTTCATGTGGGTCTTACAAAGCTAAAAAAAAATCTCAGGGTTTTAATTCTTTTGTCTGACTTCACCAGAGTACCCTGAAAATTGTTTTCTGAATAACCTGAGAAATCCTGCAAAATTGTGAAAGTGAACTTTCAGAAGCAAGGCTTGAAGAAATACCAGGCTGCTAATAAAGCTGCTTCCACAGGCCAAGCACATACAGATAAGGGATCAGTTAAGACCACAGCCTATGTGTGCTTCTGTTAACAATTTTTTTAAAATTAAAATTGTTAAAGAAAAGTTTTTTTAAACAATTTAAAAATTACCATTAGAGTCAATGTTAAGGGAAGCCTCACTGTACTCGTGTGGGAAATAGTGGTATTAATTGAGAACATTTCTTACAATGTGACAAACAAACTGATCACAGATGAAAATTTTCCATGAGGTAGAAAAAATGAATGAGGGTTTTCAAACTGCTGTATTTGACCTTTTTTATTTAATTTTTTCTGGCACCTTCTTGTCATTAACGGGAACTCCTTAGCCTTCTCTGAGAACAGTTAGTTGTGAGGTGAATTTGCTTCATAAGGGAATGATTCTAAGCGTGATGATATTTAGTAGTTTTATTATTTATAAATAGGGCGGTCCTATCCATTAAGAAGTACTTTTCAAAACTAGAATTAGCACAAAAATTGTATCTGCTTTGAACTAAAAGACATTAAATTTTCAGTTTAGGTAAGACCGAAAAGCTAATTAATTTTCTTCTGCTTATGTTTCTTGGCTTTTGATTTAGAAGGATGTCAGGCACATGGAAATTCCCCTTTCGTGTTGATGTAGGAAGGAGTTTACCCTGATTGTGCCTTTGCTAAACAGATTATGTTGTCCCTTAAATTGAGCCTCTCGTCTCTTTTGAAGCAGTACTGTCTTCTATGATGTGTGCTTTCATTGACTAGAAAAAACTGCTACCAGAAAGTTCATTTAGGGTGTCTGTTGTTGGATTTGGGACACTGCTTCTTTATCAGGCATTATTTGAGCATAATTTGTCAACTTCCTCTTCCATTTCTTCTGAAAACTCTCATTAAGGAGGGCTGAAAGTCTAATTGCCCTAAATCTTTATCCATGAGAAGCTAAGAACAAAACATGTTCAGTAAAGAGAAACTTGGATTTAGAACTAATAAACTATAAAACAAAGTATTTGGATGAAATATGTAGTCCTCTCTGTTCTTTCTGCTCTCATAATTTTGTTCTGAAAAGGTCTAAAAGCACATGTGTGTCCCCAGCTCTGCTAAAACCCACCAGTTCATTACTGTGAGAGCAGGAAAAACAGCCCCTTAGAGAGATGCAGTATGAATACTTCAGCATGATTGGCTAAACAATTTTCTTAATTAAGAGAACAAGCAAAAAATCTATAATGACTTTATTGGTAATATATACAGCTAAATATGAATGTCAAAAGTATAATGATGGGCTACATTATAGCTTCTTTTTGTTTTTTCCTTATTAGTGAAAGGTCCAGACAACCAAAGTAATATTTTTTCTAAGCCTTTATCTTAAATCCATGTGGTCTGTAGTTGCAGATGTTTATTGAGCAGGCAACTGTGTAACATGTCCCTTTTCTATCCCCCTTCTCCCATGATACACAGCTGGAATTTTTTCACCAATTTCCTTCCTTTACCTTTCTCACCAAACAAGCTTTATATCAAGTTTTAGCTCTCTGCCTATAGAGTTTATTAGTGCTGTTTGTGCCTTTTGAAAGATCAGTTTGTGCACAGACACTGCTTAAGGAAATCTAGTAAATGAGAGTTTGCTGGATGCTGTTCCTGGCTTTGCAGATGCCTGGAGGCTGGAGTGTTCCTGCATCTAATTTCCAGTGTGTGCCCATTAGAGGACACTGCTCTTAGTAACAAATACTTAGTTTTCCTCTTTTAAATTCCTCCAGAACTTCGGCTGTAAAAGTATTTAATTTGTCTGTGACTGCGAGTTATCTCTTGTAAGCACAAGAGGCATTTAATATGCATTTTAGCTAATACAAAACTTATGGGGAAGTTTTTTAGAAATGTTTTTATTTAGAGTTTAAATAACGTGCATAGACTTATGATCATACTAAAGATATACCTAATATTTTAAGATATAATAAAATAAAATTAAGTGCAATATTTATCTTAGTATTCACTAAGGCCACTGAATGAAATAAGGAGGCTGGAATTTTCTTCTTTTTCTTAATTTTCTTTTAGAAAATTTCCCTAAATTTTTCCTTTCCTTGTTGGTCCCCAGAGGGAGAGGGAGGGGCTGAGCCTGGCAGTGTGGTGGGTGGGTGGCAGTAGTGAAACATGGAACAGCAGCTCTTGCCTGAGCCTGTGCACTGAGACAGGCTTAGAGCAGCTTCCTTTAAAAAGAGTCAAGTTGTAAACACAGTCTAGGATTGTCCTAGGCTTGTTCCTTGTTTTTTCTTCCTTGTTATTTTTTGTTTCATATTGCATGTTATGTGTAATGACTGTTTTGAAGTTTGCATATGTTTTACTACTTTTAAAAGTATATTAATATTTTTGCTAATATTTGCCTAATCTAGTTTTGAGTTTACTTTAACTAACTTTGGAAGATTTGAGTAAAAAGTTGCCAATCATCACATGGCAGTGCAAATTAAGCTGTTGTTCAAATTTATGATTTAAAGAAAATGTTCTTTTACCAGATGAATTGCAGGGTGCACAATCAGAGACTGAGGCTAAGCAAGAAATTCAGCAACTGCACAAGGAGCTGATTGAAGCCCAAGAGCTAGCTAGGACAAGTAAACAAAAATGCTTTGAACTTCAAGGTGAGACCCAGATCAACTTGGTTCTGAGGGTATTCATTAAAATTGTGTTTATCAGGTAGTTCAAGATAAACCAACATGTTTCCATAGTATTGAATGCATACTTGAAAACTATATTTTATCCTTAGCCAGATAATTGGATGTAATTGAATGTCTGCAATGGTAGCTCTTTGTTAGATCATCCTATCAGCTATGTAGCTCTGTTGTTTTTGAGAGGAAATAGTATAGTCCAGTTTAATTGCATATTGTTCAGTGTTCTTTAGGGGTTATATTTACAACTTTTTTTTTTATTTTTCCCTCCCACATCAGTTTGCATTTAGCATACACGGAGTTTTCGGATCAGGCAACAGATTATATTCATTTCAAATTAATTGTAATACTACCACAATAATGGAATGATGTCTTAGTATTAACTTTTATTAAACTACTTACATGGTTACTACCTTTGATAACTTCCTGAAATAATATGTTTTTTTAATCTTTTCATTTAAGGAGAGGTTGTGACTAAAATTAATTATACAGCTGAAATACATGTTACTAACAAAACCTCTTGGACACATTTTCACTTTTATTTATAGCACTCTTGGAAGAAGAGAGAAAAGCATATCGAGTGCAAGTTGAAGAATCCAACAAGCAAATAAATGCTCTGCAAGGTAGGATGTTCCCCCCCTGACTCTGTAGGGAAGCTGTATAGTTCTGACTGTTTCTGGCATCATAATCGCTAATAAAGGAAAATGTTTAATTGAGTGTATGTTTAAAATCTGATTTCTTTCACCATATCTCTGAATTCTATTGTGGAATGTTTCCTGTCAATGGTTCTAACAGTCACTTAAAAATTGCAAAAGATGTAATATGTAATAGATACCTCTTCTTCATCTCTTTTTAGTCTTCTTCCTTAGTTTTGAATGGTCCAGGGATTCTTACTGGGACTGCCTTCAGAGCAGTCAGAAGCTTTAGGTGTTTTTGTGCTACTCAGTCTCTTCACTTCATTATAGGATCCTCTTAAAGAAATTTTTCATTCAGATCCACATCCAGCATCAAAGCATGCAGTAAAGTTGCTGCAACAGAGACCCCATCCATCCTTTTTTGAATATTGATATAACCAATCATGCTCTTTTCAGCCCAAAATGATTACAGCAGGATGTAATCCCATGATCTATGTAACTTCTGAGTCACATATTCTGTATCACGTTAACTTGTCATCCATGCCTGTGAGTGAGCTTGTTGGTCAGAGTCTGTCAGTCTGTCCAGTCTTAAAGCCAAAGAAGGTTATATTATGTTGTGGTTTCCTTAGAGCAAGCATTAGTTTGAAGAGCTACTCAGCCACTGATTGTTACAAAACTCAGGAGCTTCATCCCTTGGGATCTTTGTCAGCATATCATTTGCTTTGAACCCAAAAAATGTCTGGAAGGCAGATGAGCAGACAGGCAGGTGGACTGACAGTCCTGACTTTCTTAGGAAGTCAGAATAGCCCTAGAAAATTATTTTCTGGCCAGTAGTTTGTTATGTAATGTGGTACTTGTCATATACTAATTACACTGAAAAACTTATGTAATAGCTCTGTTTTATGTGAATATCAGCAAGGAATATTTACATTTTCTGCCATTGTTCCTGTAAGAAAGAGAAGCTTACAGAATGCTCATCTCAGAACAAGAGGAGCAATTTAATTTTGAGTGTTATCTTGCTAATAATGAAAATTCTCCAAGTATTAAATGCTGTAACAAAAATTAGAAAATATTTGATGGTTATTTCTATGCAGAAAAAAAAAAAAAATTTTTTTCCTCCTAAAAAGAGAGAGTAAAAGTAGAAACTTGACAGAACCAAACTTAACTGCAAGATTCCTCTTTTCAATTCAGTACTTTTTTGTTTTCTGGATCCTTCTCAAGAGAGGTCTTGCTAATGTTCCCTCCTCTTTCTGTTGTAGTTCAAAATGTTCTGGTGTTCACTGTATGCTTTGCTGCTTCCCAAACTTCTAGGGTGTGACACATCTCTCAATCTGGGGAAAGTTGTTAGGACTCTCCATTGGCAGCCCCTGTGAACTAAGCTAAGAACAAGGTGTGAACTAAGAACTAAGCTGTGAACTGCAGGGCAGAAAAAAAAAAAAACCCAACAACCAGCTGGCAGCTTCATGCAGTAACATTTCTAGAAGTATTTTCGTGGAATCAATGTTTTAGGCCAGCCAGTCTTGTTGGCTTTGTTTGTGATAGAGAAGAGAAAGTGCCAGATAAACAACTGAGGTCATGTCTCTACCTGTCAGGTTCATTAGATGAGCACATAGGTAGAGCAAGGAAATTAAAGTAACTTGTTGCTCCTTATTTAAAAAAAAAAAAAGAAAGAAGCAAAGCATTCAGTTTAGATGAGGTAATGGCTTACATAAACGAGAGCTGTAATGGAAGTTTTCTTTCTAATTGTCTTCTCAAATTATATCCAGTGCTTCAGAAACCATTCCCATATTGTTAGTAGTAATTTTCCTGTGTAAGTTATTTCTACAACTCCACCAAACTTAGAACTCATGTGTGTCTTCAGATTTTCATTCCAAGACTGTCCAAGAGCTTGTTTTCATGCTTGAGCATCTAACGGGAAAGTTGTTCCTCAACAACATGCACAGGATAACAAAACCACATTTCTTTGAAATGCTGCCAGCACCAAGAAGCAGGAGTTTAGCTTGGCTTGATGAAGAAAATACAATCAGGAAAATGTGGTTTGCGTTCCTTTGCTCAGGCACCTGCTGTATCAGCAATTGGTAGTTCTTTGTGTTTTAGTGCATATTATTTTGGTAGGTTCAAAGCTTCTAATGTAAGGAAACTTGGAAAGGCAGTTGCTGATGCATCATGTGTTGTCTTACTGTCAGGTTGTTCTCATCCACTGCTTCTTTTGCTGTTCTGTTAGTATAAGCCTGTAGAAATTATTTTCCAACAAACAAGGTGGTAGTAAGCCTCATTTTGCTCATATGTATTTAAATCCATCATGCTGCAAATGTCTTTGTTCTGGAACAGATAGACTGTTTCATCTTATACAGAATTGCCATGAAATTAATTTACTATTATCTATAATAGCTCTTAGGTATTACAATATATAATAACTGCCATATTTTTTCCCATTGTGTCTTTTTCCTTCAAAGTGGGGAATTGGGTAATTCATAGGTTCTTTAGTGTATTTAATGAGATAAATGTCTTGCTGGAGCCTGTTTAGAGGAGGGCACAAAAAAGGTGAATTTTTCTTCTTCGTTGCACATCAACAAAGTTTTTAGGTTGTACCAGTGTATGAATTCTTTCTGTATTGCTGCATATGTAGCTACTGAAAAACATCAAGTATGATTGTCATGGAGATGCAGGTTTCTCTTGAGTAGCTCTAATGCTCTATCACTTTACAGCAAGACACTTACATTCTTCCTGTCATGGACTGAGAGGACAAAAATAAATACAAGTAATCTAGAAAGGTTACTCAGCCTTGGTTATCCTTCCCATGCTTTTCACTGTCCTTGTTTTGCCCTTCGGTTCTGAAACATACAACTTCAAATCTGTAATTCTGACCCTCTACAGTATCTTACATTAGGTTTTCAAGTGCTCTTAAGAATTTTACCTTTTCTTCTCAGAGTAATTCTTCATTAATTTAATAAATGCTTTTTTGCATGTTGAAATCAGTGAAATACATGTTTTTTAAAAAGTGAAACAAAACCACGGCAAATTAAACACTTTGCTCCCATCAATCAGGGTTACAACTGTAGTTCTGTTGTTCTTTCATACTTCCCTTTCCTCTGTACTGTATTTTTTTTCCAACTGTTTGCACTGGATTCTATTTGCAAGTGTGTTTATGAAAAATTGTGCTTAGAGATGTCTTTAGTAATTAAAAGGTTTTAGATGGGAATAATTTATAGGGTTTGCTTCATGCAGAAATGTCAAGTAGCCTTGTGTGTATGTGACTGCTGCACATTTACAGTAAGCTGTAAATGCTAAAGGACCTTCTTCTAGCTCAGTATAGTCGGTGCAGCTGTCCCTTTCAATTTAAAATTCATCTTGTGCTTTGAATAATGGTTTTTGCAAAGAAATAATATTTATTTCCTCTACTGCATGTTGAGAATGGAGCAGAAATTACTCTGTGCCTCAAATATTTATAGACATCACAAGTTAACTGCTGAACAGGCAAACATTTCCAGTAGAGCTTTGCAAATGTTTGGCTTGTGACAGAAGCTTTCTTGCTTTTCCTCTTGTCCCTGAAAGCCCCAATGTCCTTGTCCTCTAATACTTGTTTTGCTTACAGTGATGTCAGATCTAAATCATGGTTTCAGATTTTGGAAAGTTGCTTTGGTATCACACACACAGCACAGCCTTGTCTAAGAAAGCTTTGTCCAGACTTAATTTTTGTTTCTTTTGACTGTCTGTATTACATGGTCCAAATACATGTGTCTTTAGGGTACAGCATTTGACAAGATTAATATATTTTTTCAGTTGCATTAGGCTTCCATAGTCCTGTTAAATATCAATGTGTTGAGAAAGGGAGGTAGGGTTTTTAGGCTTTTTAAAACACAGTTTGAAAAAATATGAACACGAGTGTCTGCTTTCCAGCTCAGTTGCGAAGGTTACAAGAAGAAATTGAGAATCTTCGCAAGGAAAAGGAGAATGAAATTTCAACCACTCGAAAGGAACTAGTCAGTGCTCAAAATGAGATTCTGTCACTTCAGAAAGTAGCAGAAAAGGCAGCATCAGAACGAGACACAGATATTTCTACACTGCAAGCCGAGCTGCAGACAGTGCGAGCAGAGCTGGAACGGTGGAGGAAAGATGCCTCGGATTATGAAAAAGAAATTGTCAATCTGCAAGCCAGTTTTAAGCTCAAATGCCAGCAGTGTGAGGAGCAGCAGAAGGAAGAGGCCTCTCGCCTAAAAGGTACTTGTTTGAAAGGATGTCACAGAGCATTGCTGACAGAGCATCCTGCTCAGTGTGGTGAATGCCAGTTACTCGAATCACTGTTTGTCTGTCCCCTCGTAGTCATTTACTCTGTGTTTGTCTGTATACACACACACACACACGTATGTATTTGTGTGTGTACCAAGGCTCATAGTGTTAGAAAAGGTGTTCTGCATGCTTCATTAAACAGTTATTGTCAATTATGCCTGAATTAACTTAGGTACTCTTTGATATCAGGAGTAGACCAAGTATAATTCCACCTAGAAAAGATAGAGAACTTTTACAGTTTGAGGGATTCATACTGCCAGAAGGACTTGTGTAACTTCTCTATAGTTTAAGCCCATAAAGCAGGAGCTCCTGACTTTTTAATTCTACCAAAGCTTCACCAAAGCTTACTGCTTTAAACATTCTTTTCTTTGGAACGGAGGCATGGTATCTAGTGATTCTCTTGCTATTTTTAAGCCTTGGAAATTATTTTCTTCAAATATGCTTTTCTATCACTGTTTCTAAAATACTAAAGTTGACCATAAAAAGACTGGTTTTTACTTCTTTGTACCTTAGAAAAAGCTTTAATGAAGAGAGTAACTTGCCTGGTAATGGGTCATAAACCTCAATAGTAGAAGATAGTGTAATGTTTTACAAATGCTCATGAGAGAATTCATGTGATGTGATTACAAACAAGTATATTTGAGATTTATGGCTGATACCAGCTTTTCCTCCATTTATTAGCTGGTGTTACTTGAAGTAGTCACAAAGTAATTTTACTTAATTGAATTAAATTTATTCATTGCAGGTGAACTTGAAAAGTTGAAGGCAGAGTGGATTGCTCTGGAAGCTGAATGTGTTAAACTGAGGAAGGAGAATACTTCTCTTACATCTGAACTTCAGCGACAAGAGAAGGAGCTTTCTAGGTAAGGACACAGTGGTTTGTCTAGGAGGTACCACAGCAGCTGAAGAGTTTTGTTGTTGTTGGTTTGTCCTCCCAAAAGAGGTACTAAATATTAATTATACACAGCAAGCTGTGGACATATATTTAAAAGCAAGACCATGGCCAGTCTTTTGTGTCAGCACTCTGTATCGGGAAACAGTAATGGTCTGTACCTCTATGATTGCTCTAAGCTGATATTTACATATTAAAACCAATGTGTTAAGCTTTCAAGGACGAAAAGTGCCTGTTTGTGTAAATTTAAAAGGTGAATTTTTCTTCTATATATAATAGGGAATCAATAATAAGGAATTTAAAAGGTGAATTTAAAAGGTAAATTTAAAAGGTGAATTTTCTTCTGTATATAATAGGGAATCAGTAATAAGGAATCAATTGGATTTTGTTTTTCAGCTCTCAGAAGCAGAGTTTAGCACTAACCAGCGATATAAGTGTTCTTGAAATGTCTCGAAAGGAGCTTGAAAATCAGATGGGATCTTTGAGAGAAAAACATCAACGGGATGCAGCCAGTCTGAAAACTCAACTCAGTGAAGCTGAGAGTCAAGCAAAAGATTTTCAGAAAGAGGTAACATGAAACATTTCCATTTTGCAAGAATGTAATGCCCAATGACTGAACTTTTTAAGCTAAAAGAAAAGGGAAAGTTTTCTAGTAATGAATTTTTTTGTATGTTTATTACAAGCAGTTTAAATGGTAGCTAAGAAAATATAAACTGGGAGTCAAATCTAAAAAGGAAGACTTCAGGTAAAAACATGTGTTCTTTGGGAACTTCTTAAACCTTACTTTCATGCATTACTGTAACGAATTTACTTTTAAGCTGTTCAGACAGGTAAATCATTGTTCAGAGTCTTCATGAACATCCTGGTCCAGAGTTTCTTTAGCTGTTGTGAGTCAAAGTTAATTCTTTTTTACAGTCTGATCTTCCTAGTTAATTTGAACTCTTTTATTTGACAGTGGGACTACACACTCTTTACAAAGATCTCCTTTTATTTTAGTGGATTTGTTGGAGCCTAAGGAAGAGCCAGCATTCTGAGCATGTGTTTAATCTGCCTGGCCTCCAAAGATTGTGTCTGGAAGAAGGCTATAGTCTTCACTTACTTGCTTCCTCTTTTGAGCATTTTGAGTGTTTCCCCAGTCACTGCTCTTAGTTTCTTTTGCAGTCCTTTTGTTTGCTTTGGGGTTAATTCATCCATGTCACATTCCTTACAATTCTCAGAATTTGAAAATCCCAGCCATCTTAATCTCTGTTTTGTAATCAGATCAGTATTTTTAAAGATGTCTCATCTTCTAAACTTGTGATGAGTGCCAGTACTGAAGGTCATTGGTTCTGTCCTAACTAAGCCCAGTCAGGAGGACTGCAGGAATAAAAAAAATGGGATGTGGGTTTGAGAAAGGAAAAGCTGCCCATTCTGTAGGAACATGTCACATTCACCCAGTACTGTTTGGACTTGACCCACACTGAGGATTATGGCATGACACTAACAAGGCATAGTATTTTTTTAATGCCTGCCTTGCTGTTAGGTTTGAATTTGCTGTGTGGGAAGAGGGTTTGATTTACTTCATACAGAGTGTTTATTTTTGCACCTATTAGAGGGGTGTAGGTATTCAAGCTGCAGCCTAGATGTAAGACCACTATTCAAATCTGAAGGACTCCTTGTTCCCCTCTTTCTTGTTTTGTCTTTGTAGTTTTTACAGTCCTTTCCAATACGATAATGAATAATTGGTATGAGAGATTAATTAAGACTTCGCATTTACTTTGTATTTCCTTGGGTTTAGTAATCCTAGCCCTGCCAAGCTGGGCAAAAAATTTTAATTTAGAAGAAAAGGAAATCTAAATTCTACCCTGCTCTTAGGAAAAGAGAGTGCACTGATGCAAGGCGAGTTAGTCTAGGCAGATGACAGAAAAGGAAGCTGTGTGCTAAGCTGTCAGCATGTGTTGGTGTCCAGGGGTCCACAGATTGTTCTCTCTTTGTCTTTAGTATGAAAGAACACAGACTGTGCTCTCAGAGCTGAAGGCCAAGTATGAGGTGGCTGAACAACAAAACCAGTCACTCACGGAAGAGCTCAAACAATGTAAAGAAAACCTGAAGCTGCTACAAGAAAAAGGAAACAACGTAAGTCTGTACCAAATGTGTGGGGAAGTCAGGTTATGACACTGGCAATCCTGTTGATTGAAGGAATATGGAAGAGTCAAATAGAAAAGGATGGACTTTAAAAAAAAAAAAAGGCTGTGTACCATTTTATGCAAAATTCCATTCTGGTCCTACCTGTGCAGATTTGCAGATCATTACACTGTTACAATTATGCATGGAAGTTAAATTTACAGGTGCTTGACAGTTTTAAGTATGTCCTTAGATATCTGCTCTCTTGAAAACATGTGGCTTAAATACTAGTGAACCAGAACTAAGTAAAATTTTCTGATTTTGAAGAATGATACAGGGGTAAAAGCTGAGAAACCTGTATCTAAATGAGTTGAGCAAACTTTTTCAAGCTGCTCTTATTTTATTAATATTTATTACAATGGATGTTCCCTCTTTACTCTTGCTTATGCTTCTTAACCGTGGTTCTCTCTCATGGGCTCATGCTTTAAACAGTACAGTTGAACTGTCCTTTCTATTCACTCATGAAAATACTGTTTTCTTTTGCAATTTATTTGAGAGGTTGTATCATTAGAACTGAGTTCCCAGCTGGAGACAAGTTTTTATTTTACTGAGATTCTGAAATCTTCCAAACATTAAGGGTGTGGCAGACACATTATGAGGTGGTCACAGCCTTATTTTAGGTCCCTTACTACCCTTAGAAGGCTGGTTTTGTCTTCCTGTGCTGCCTCTGTGGTCAGTGCAGGGTGAACAGCTCCTGTAATGCGCAACACAAAACAGGAGGATAATAAATGCTCTGTAACAGACTTCAGCAAACTGATTCTCTGACTACAAAAAAAGTTTTACAGGTCTCATCCTCTAAAATCAGCTGGATGCTGGATGCCCAAAGTTTGTATGAATATCCTTGCCATAATCAATTCTTGAATATAAACCTCGAACATCATACAGCTGTCGAAGATGTAAAGAATTCAAAGCCTTTCTCACTTTTTTCAGCCATATTTTCAGGAATATGATTTCGTAATTCTCTTGGAACTTGGTTCTTGCTTAGAATTTTTCTGCAGTGCTCAGATACTGCTGAGTTACTTGACTTACTCAAAGCAGAAGTCAAAAACAATCAGACAAAAACCTCACTTCATTTTAATAGAAGAGATCACACTTAATAAATGTGAATGTGAGATTTTTCTGCTCTGTTAAAAACATTAACCTCAGAATCAAAATGATCAGTGGAAAATGGGGACAGTAAAGGGTTGAAATACTGTGAAGGAAATTGGAGCACCTGATGAAAGTGGAAAAGCTAAAAGGAAATTTTAGGAAGAATCAGAGGTGAGTATTTTAATGAAAGCAGGAACCACTGCAGTTGCCAAAATCTGCTTGCAGAAGAGGAGTTAATTGTGACAGTTGAAACCTGGAGGTCAGGGTGTGATGAAGAGCATCCTCCATATAAGGGCAAACTCGCTGCTCACCAAACATTACTCAGTCAGTAATGTAAAACATATCCATCTTGGGGATTCTTTCAAACATCATGCATACTGGGCTGAGTTCCAAGGTCAAATTTTTCAAGTACCATTGCCCCCTTATGCTGGAATCATTTTCTGCTACTTCATTTCCGAGGACAGAAAGTGACTTCCCCCTGTGGGATTTGTTCCTTTTTGCAGCCCATCTGTGTCAGGGTTTGCATATCTTCATATTCCAATAAAATATGCATAATTCTATTGAAGCACCTAGTTAAATGCTCCTGGACAATAGGGAGATTTGCTATGCATTGATAAGTTTGTGAGGGGAAAATCTAATCATTTGGAGGTGATCTCATTGGATGTGATGGATATTTATCATCGGTTTCATTTGCCAAGAATATGTATAACTTAAAAAAAAAATCTATCGAGTTGTTCAGTGAACCAACAAATGTTAGAAAAGACAAGGCTTCTGTACTCCATTTGGGATATCATTCAAATATTAAGTTTTAATATTTAAGTTTTACTTTTAAAAAGAATTGCAGTGTTGTGTTTTTGAAATGCTTAGCAGTGTGGTGTACTACTTGTGCTTGCATGCTTGTAGTCACTGGTTACTTCCTGATGCGCTTTACATGACAGATTTAATGACGTGAATGGTTTGAGAACATCAGCTGCTCTGGTTGATTTAAACCTCTGGCACTTTTTTGAACACTGCTGTGATTATTTCTGCCAACATGCTTTCTGTGGGAAGGTGGCACTGTGATTCGTGGCACCCGTGACACAAAAATAATCCTGCATGAAAAAGACTTCAATAGTTACACATAATTTTTCTGTTAAGTATTTGCCTTGATTGAAAAAAAATTAATTGAACAAGACTAGAATACCTTCTAATATTCCTGTGTTTTGAACCGTATTGGAGGTTCTATGAATAAGTGATTCCTACAAATTCGTAACAGGATGAGATTTTACTTGTGAATCACAATGTTTTAGAAAAGTTAAACATGAATTTATCATTTTTTCATTTATTTGACTGAACAAAATCAAGGTAGCTTCAGCACAAACAGTTTTAAAAATATTTGGCATGGTTTGACCTTAACCTCTGTGTGTCTTTGTGTGTGCACAAATATATAGAGTAGGATACAGAGAAAGCAGATGTCTTCCAAGGACAGCATAAAAAGCACTTAGGTCCATTTTTGCTTTTAATTTATCATATCACAGAGGCTGTTCATCCAGAATGTGCAGTAGTTTACATGAATTAACACAGCTGAGAAAACGTGGGTGGTTCTGAGGAGGCCATAAGCTGGATGAACCCTGCAGTCTGGCCTGCTGCTGGTTTGGCACAGCTGCAGCATTTGATCAATTTTCAGAATTCCGTTTGGTCACAAGGCTGCTGACCTGGCAGAGATGCTGAGCTCTGCAGTATCTCTGATGAAAATTTGCTTCTCTGCTTTTTAGTAACTGCGTGTGGATTGTACAGTCATGTTACAATCTCACGGAAATGTCTGAACTACTGGGTTTGCCTGTGCACATAGCTGTAATTGATTCACTAAAGGAGGAAAAAGATTGTTTTTCCGGAGGCTGGTGATGGAAAATGGAAAAGGCTAACTAGCAAGGAATGAAGAAGTAGCTGAAAAATCCAATATTTGGTGTGAGTCTGTCTCTCAAGAAATCCAAATGGGATTTCCTCTCACTTAGAAAAACTAAAACCAACTACAAATAAGATACAGGCAAATCGTTTAAGATTTGTATTGTTTTCAAGTGCTAAATTCCAAGTTGTGACAAGAGGTTTCTTGGAACATTTTCTGCTTACTTCCCTTTATTTTTAAACATCCCTGTTCATTTGAGTAGAATGGTGTACTAACTTTGTATACCAGATTAGATAATGCTGTAATGTGTTAGATGTCTTTAATACATTTCAATTAAAACAAAACTTACTGACTTATTTTCCCCTCTCTAAATCATCTTTACCTGGTTGATTTATAGCACAAAGTGATTTTTAATATCCCTTCCCTTCTTTAGCCTTCCATATTACAACCCGTCCCAGCCGTATTCATCGGCCTAATCCTGGCTTTCCTGTATTGGTGTTACGGCCCATTGTGGTAGCGAAAGGTACAAGCACTACTGTTCAGTCAATGTATGTTTGTCCCTCTCACCTGTTTGTGCCATTTCTGTATCAAATAGTGCATGGTGAAATGCTCACAGGTATTTCTTTACCTGAAGCAAACCCTTCATTTAATATGCCATTCTGTTGACACTGACGAGCTGAGCAATCACTAATCATTTAACATCTCTGTGATTTCTTTAATTCTAACAATTAATTTTGTTCTAACTGGTGCTTGAAAGTGCCTCTTCTAACTCGGTCTCAGTTTGTCCTTAGCAAATGGGCTGCCTTTTGCGCGATGCTAGGGCTCGTAAGAGAACGTCATTGCTTAATTAACTATGAAAAATGAAGCGTTTGCCTCTAATAATGAAATTCAACAAGCTTTGGTTCCTATCTGTGGACTAAGAAATTCCTCCCTGACTCTAAACACTTTAATTTTTCTCACTGTTGCTGATGGGAAGATGGAAAAAAAGACAAGAAATAGGTGGTTGGTTTGTATTCTGAACTCTGAGCTTGCATTTTCTCTTGTCTCTCAGTGTGTCCTCCTCTTAAAATGCCATTGTTGTCATGCAATGTTGTGACAGTCTGTTAAAAATGATGATGTTAGGATCTGCTACAAACTAACGTCACAGACCTGGATTTAAATGGTCAAAAGTTAAAGATGTGCATAAACCTGTGTCTGGCCTTGACTTGGCACAAGCGATGTTTTAAACATCTCAAGCCCTCGCATGTTCAGTGGCAGATTTCTCTGAGTGCAGTAACAAACCTGGAAATACGGAGCTGCCAAAAGTCCTCCAGACGATCCTCAGTCGTGAAGAGGTGTGGAGTTCCCTGTGCTAGAGGAACATGGTTTGCTGTGGTGCTCCAAGTCAGGACTAGCCTGCAGCGGGGCTCGTGGGTAACGCTGTAGTGATGCCTATCAACAGGTACTCAGGACTTGCAGGAACCACGAGGTAAACTGATTAGTATGAATTAGAGCAAATATGATATTGATTTCTTTTTTCTCTCCACACAGAGACAATGGCCTTGGATGCCTGTGATGGCAGCTTTGGTTGCTGTAACAGCCGTGGTGCTGTACCCAGGCCTAACCAGAGCTTCTCCATGAGAACTGTTGTTGAATCCATACACCGTCCTCCCTTTAGAAGCTGGCAACATTCATATACTGAGGGAAAACAGATTAATTCTCTTCCTTTTTACCTCTTAATACAGCACAGCTCTGCGTGAGAACAGCAGTAGGGTCATTTGCTTTAAACTGTATAAAATGTATCTGTCTATAAAGAGGGAATAAAATTGTGATTCATCATACTGTGAGCAATATTTTTGCTTACAACTTCATGCAAGTTTTAAATTAGTATGTTGGGATTCTGAATACTATAATGGTGGCCTAAAGTAGGCTTCTTGGTACCAAATTATTTATAACAGCTAGGGTTGTGGACACTGACTTTAGAATCTGATTGCTAGATTTAAGAGGAAAATACTGATTTGGGCATCCAAACCAAGTAACCTTGCAGCTACTTGGGAAACAGATGCAGTGTGCTCAGTGCCTTTCAGTATGATCTATTTTTTTTTAAACTAGTATATCATTTTACTTGCTGTTAGTCACTGAGCTGTTGGGAACAAGACTTAAGAAAATTTCTCTTACCACGCCTTTTGAAGGAAGCATATTTTTCTTTCCTAAGGATTGCTTTATTAATGGATTTTGGGAATAAACACAATTCATGTCCAGCCTTAAAGAGATAGAGATACTGATGGTGAAGACCAGCCTAAAGTATTTAGTGTGCGTGTGTACGAGTGTAAGCATGTGTGTGTTCTTGAGTGAACTAAGGTGTTTCTGGGAGCAAGTACTTGGTCATTTGATGGACATAGTGCAGTGATTCAACTTACGTTAACTTTAGTTTGAATGTAATTTATTAAATTTCATATATTTAAAGAGATACGTTCTTTAAAAGTATGAATACCTTCTCACATATCACATGTATCAGTTTATTTTTTCAGTCATTTGATACTTTCTGGCTTGAGCTGGAGAAGCTCTTTAGAATAAGCTTTTGTGGACGTAACTTTATTAAGAGAACTGCTACAGTACATCTGTGATCAGCTGAGAAAATCTAGGTACATAAAATACTACGAAATTGGAATCCTATACCTGATGAAGGATTGTCAGGTGAAGATGATTTTAATTTGGTAGTAAAATTTTGTGGATCCTTATCACATGGCTGTAAGTATGATGCAGTGGTCCCCATTACAAAGTTTATTTTCCTTATCTAAGTACTATAACTATTGCTATTTGCTGACTTTTGGTGGGAATCACTGTAGTTAGTGCTGAATTAAATGTAGACAGTAGTTGTCTTGTTCAGCTCAACAGTTCTGTCAAAAAGGTTTATTAAAGACTTAAATAATATGTTAAAGAATGGTAAAGTAAAATGGCTCTGCTAAAGGAAACTTCAAAATAGGGAGGTAATCTCGGCAATTCAATTGGCTTTAAAGAATGTTATGGCAATCGACAGATAGTTTAAATATTTAAATAGAAATTTAGCATATAATTTACTTTGTGAGGTTTTAAGGGTCATTGTCCTTTAATTAAAGGTTCTATCTTAAGTTACCTGGGATTTGCTAATGGGAGGATTATTAGTTGGAGAAACTAGTCCACAAGTGACTTGTAGAAAATAACTATTGTCATTTAGTTCATTCATTTCATCCTTTTCAGTCGCAGGAAGCCACCCAACCACAGAACACTCGTATGCCAGTGGTACTTAGTACCTCTTGTATATAGGTTATTGCAAATATTGTTCTGAAATGCTTAACTTCAGAATTACATTTTTTAAAGTAAATAATTGTTTTAAATCTATTTTGTAAAGATATAAAAATACAATAGAATTTCTGGAGTACAGATTAAACTATTTGCACTAACACACGTGATGTGCATGATTTAATAAAATAACTTTACTCTCCCTATGCATGTTTGAGTTGAATGTCATTTAAAAACAAGAGATTCATGCTAAGTTTCTTTTGCACTAGATATTGCCACAGTTACTAGGCACAGTGTCTGCAGCATGTCCAGTAAGAGCAAAAGACTTTTTTTTTTTTTACCTTTTATTTCACATTTGCACTGGTTTAAGTTTTGGTCTAGCTGATCCCTCTGTCTGTGGTTTTCGGAAGGAAGTGAGGTAGGAGAGAGCCGTGGAAGGCTTGGGAGCGTATTGCCACGGAGGAGGAAAAGGCGCTGGAACTGCAGGTGGCTGTGCCCGTGGCAGGGGTGCTGAGGTGGGAGCAGCGGTGGCTGCAGGTCCTGGGCGATAGAGGAAGGCCCTGCTGGGGGAAGGGAGCCTGATGCTGCCTCCTCACTCTTCGGCATCTCAAACTCCCCATTTGTCCCTCTCTCAGCTACTGTTTCTTGTGCAGTGGATTCTCTTCCCTCCTCCCTGCTGGTAGCATGTCGAGGTGGCTCGAGGAGGTGGAGGCTGCTGGAGCCGGGGGTCGCTCCCCGCTGGCAGCAGGGAAGGGCGCGGTTCCCCGGGAGCAGCCGGGGCGGCCCCGCACTGCAGCGGTGCTGCCCGGGGCTCAGGTTTGTCCTTGTATTAAAGACAAATGTTGTGTTTCCAGAAATCTTTAGAGCATCAGAGAGCTGCAGTTTGAGGCCCAACATGGTTGTATTAACGGAGAAATATTTCTAATTCCATTATGTGCATGTATGCATATTTATATTATATATACACAGGTGCATAGTACACATTGCATGGGGGTTTGTGCTTACAAGTATACCTAATGCAGTGCCTTTTCCAGGAGTTCTTGACGTTTGCATGTTCAAATGATGAGGAATGAGCTAAAATGCACAGTTCACTCTTTCATTGTGAGAATCCCTGGAGAAGGGTTGGGTAACTGGGAAGCTGCTGTTCTTCAGTGCTTCGATACTGAAGCAGCAAGTGGAGTTATTTTGCAAGGACTCCTTGCACAAACCCTTCTGGGTTTTTTATTGCTTTTTTTAATGGTAAGTGTGTGTGCTCTTTTACATTCATATTTAGGTTCTTTCTTTTGTGAGGCTTGATTAGCTGAGCCTTGGAGTTACTGTAACGAGCAGCTTTTCACATGTGTGAGATGCTCCACTTGTAAAACAAGTGCTCTGAGCTTGCACTGAAGTTTGAGGTTTTAAAAAGGTTCCTCATAGTAGCAGAGCTAATCAGAGAGTTGTTTTATCAGTTGCTAGTTCAATTTGGAAGATTTAGTATAAATCTTAGAATATCTGAACACTTCTTCAGATTTGTCCTGGTGTCTAGACTGAGGCACCTTTTTTAAATTCTAAAAGAATTCTACCTATGTGGGGACTACAATAGCAGGCCTTTTATTTAAAAGTATAAATATGTGAAAAATACGTGATTTTCCTGTTCCTTGTAGCTGAACTAAATGCGTTCTTCCAGAGTTTTAGCCTCATCCTTTTTGCAGAATGTCTGGATTTTTTTGGTGCTAAATGGAGAATTGTGTGCCTGCACAATATATTGCAAGAGTTCTCATAAAACAGTGAGAATTAGTATCAAATGACTGATGGCTGAAGCAAAGGTAATCAATCACCTGTGCACGTATTTTTGGGGTATATCCCTAAGTTATTTTTCTAATCAAGTCTTCTGAAGTATGTTACCTGTTCCAGATTTCTGTGTGCTTTATGTAAGATTTTGAATGTCTCCTGCCTTAATCCATAGGGTTCTGCCACTTGCGAGAATAATTTCTTTGGCTTGAATCTTCTCCATGACAAATCCACTGCCAAATTCATTCCACCAGCAGCATCTGAGTGCTTTAAAACACCAGGTCACCGCTATGGCTTTTGGGAAGCCACTGTCCTTTGCACTGGCTCTGCAAGTGGGGCTGGCCAGGTTTCACCAGGGGCCTTGTCTCCCCTCTGGCTGTTACCCTCCATTAGTGTTTCATTAGCAACTGTCTCAGAATTTTGAGTCTCCATTAATAATAGCAATTGATCATATAAAAGAATTAGAAGCCATATTCTTTCCTTCTCTCTTGCATATACCTCTGGGTCTGTTTGAAGGGTGATTGCTTCCTGTTTGCAGGAATTTGTTTGCATTGAATTCCCCAGATCCAGCTCATTTGCTCATCCCAGTCCCTCTTTGCACATGCTTATGAACACAGAATTCTCTTTCTTCGGTGGGGAATTGGGCTGCAGTATTGGGGGGGTGGTGGGGGTGCCTTCCTGGGTTTTTACTTTGTACCAACTTGTTGAAAGTGAGCAGAGGTTTGTCCACAGAGCCAAGTTCTGCTTGGAAGAGAGGGGCTGCACCCATTACTG
The DNA here is from genome assembly GCA_013397975.1 of Machaerirhynchus nigripectus. Classification (NCBI taxonomy): domain Eukaryota; kingdom Metazoa; phylum Chordata; class Aves; order Passeriformes; family Dicruridae; genus Machaerirhynchus; species Machaerirhynchus nigripectus. Next base: position 4,348,686 of record VZRQ01008285.1, on the reverse strand, counting down.
CTTTCAAAGCGGGGTGCTACCAGTGTCTGACTAAAGGCTCCCAGCAGTAGAAGGTAAAGCAGCAATTGAAACACAGGTTTTGGTGGGAAGGGACATTACAGCCTCAAGTTCCCATTTTTAAAGGTAAGGGGAACTCATCTGGTCACTAATCTGGATATCACAGTCATAAAACAGACTGCTTTCACCAGCAGCAGAATGTCAAGAAGTTCAGCATCTGTTAGAAAAAAAAGGAATTCTTGGTTTAAGAACTTCAGAAAAAGGATCAGTTGCCTCTGTAGATAAGGTAGGTGAGCAACGACTGTCCTCTCAAAAGAAACCCCAGACCAAACTCCAGCCCTGTGTTTGAGTTCATCTTGCTTTGGCTTCCAAAAATTGGACTCCAATACATCTCTCTTGGAGGATGTTCTTCTGCTGCAAATGTTGTCCTGATCCAGGGATTTGACATACCATGATCAATCTTCCAATCTTGCTTTATATGAATGAATTGAATTTCTTAATTTTTTTCTTCATCCCTCTAGTTTTTGTAGTCAGCTTTTTAAACAATTTTTAATTTTCTGAATGGCCTTTTTTGAAGAGTAGATGCCAGAATAGAACATGTCCTTACAGTAATTACCTTACTAACATCATATAAATAAATAGACAATAAGCTTTATATCCTGCTCTGGTATTCCTGTTTGACTGTCTGCCAGTACTTTTTTTTGGGATTCACTGACTTCTAGATTTTAACCTTGTGAATCAAATCAGTCTATTCCTCACATCACCCCAGTATGAGGTGCACCCTGTGGGTATCTGACTTTGCAATATTGTTTGGTAAAAACCACCATAGGCAGCAGGCCCAGGCAGCAACCTGTTCCCATGACTGTTCAGCACAGCACTGAAGGGGTTTTTTCCCCTTCAGGTTTTGTAGGGATGACTCCTGAAGCTTTATTCTGGACTATTGGTCATACTGTTGAACAGCAGTGAGACAAAATCTGATCCCTGAGAGACAATAGGGAAAATATTCATAGACTAATTCCTTCACTTAGCTTTTACAAACTGAGAGCTGTTCTGTAACCTGCATTATTAGTTACAGTGATAGTAGTGTAGTGATCACTTTCATTGGAATGTCATGATTTACATAAGTCTTGGTTTAATAGCACTAATTAACTCATTTTTAAAAAAACTTTGAAATGGGGAATTTTATTTTCTAAATGCTTTGACAGGTATGAATTTATTTTACATTCTTGAATTTTTTGCTGATTGCTTCCCGTAGATTGTTCTGTGATTTGCTTATGTCTTAAGAGTGAGGCAAAGCCAGTCCTTTTCCCAGGATCAGACATTTTACTCTCTTCCCTCAGCCCCATCACGTTGTTTGCACACTACTGACACTTGCCTCTCTTAAGCATTTCAAATTCGAGGTTGTTGACATGACTGAGTTTCTCAGCGTGCTCAGTGAGCACCATTCCCAGAGCTGGATGTGTCTCAGCTCCGAGGGATGTGGATGCGTGCCCGCGCTGCTCTGGGATTGCGCTTGCGAGTGGTGGAACAGGACGTGGTCACTGGTGTTTAGCAGCTGTGAGAGAGAGTGGGGATGTAATTGAGATTTTGGGATAAATGGTTCTCAGCTGTGGGAATGGAGATGTTGGCTGGGAGAGGTAATTCTTGTGTTAGGTCAGGTGAGACATTGAAAATGCCAATGTGCTGCCAAAGCGTGTCATCCCTTCATCGTGTCCGATGCACAGATCCAAAGCCTGGGCTAAACTAAAAGCAATGTTTTATTACCTGATCATATTAGTCAGTAACTTAAGACAAATGGGTGAAGTCATCAATTCATTCTGTTCTGTTGGAATAAAATTTAACCAAAAGCTTCCTGTATTTTTTTCAGTGCCCTCTGTTGGGACATAGATTTTTTTTTAGAAACTCCGCACACACACTATGAGTGGTCAAGTACTGCCTTCAGTATGGAATGGATTTACTATATTAATCTTTTCATGCTAGATCATTTATGAAGTTTATATTCTATTTATATTTCTTGTAAGGAGTTCTTTCTCTGGAAAATAATTTTATTGAGTATGTCATCAGTTTTGATGTGACAAAACTACTTCTTGTCTTGAATACAGTGGCTCTTACTTTAAAAATGTTCCAAATATGCAATATGTCTTCTGGGTTGAATAAATGGTAAAAATTATGAGAATAAATTTACATCACAACAGAAAGCTGATTTGTATTGTACATAGTCTTTCATTCAGTCTAACTCCAAATTTCAGCGCTCCACAACTTCTGAACCTGCAACACTCTGCTTTACTGCGATAGAAGACAAGTTACTAATAATTGAATCCAGTAAAACTTACTTTAAAATCGGAATCTATTTACCTGTTTACTTTGTGCAAATGGGATTTGCAGCCACATGACCTTCCCTCCTCTGTGTGACGTGGTAAAGCCGGGCTCCAACAGGTCTGAACCCAGGGAGAGAAGGGCTGGAACACGGGGTAGTAATGCAGCCTTGATTTGTGCAAGAGTTACAGGGGTTTAGTGGTGAGACATCCTCAGGGCATCAGTCACAGATCATCCTTTAAGAAAACCAACAGTTTTACAGTCTTTATCTGCACTGTAAATCAGAGGGAATTCTGGAGCTGTGTTTCAGTGCTGACTCAAGAGGACATTCACTGAGTCACTCACATAGTTTTCAGCAAGTTTGAGGAAGGAAGGTCTCCTCCCTGTTTGGAGACCGTGTGGTTTGGATCCACCCCAGGGTGCAGTTTAAGTACACGTGGTTGCACTCCAGGCGACCACTAAGTCCTGGTGTAAGACCCAGGTAACTTGTCTCTTCTATTTCTCCGTTTAAAAGTTAAAGTCAGAGTTAGCATTAAAACACTCTTCCAGCTGCAGTAGATGGTTGGGGGGTTGGGGAGGGGAAGGAATCCTAAGAAGGTGATAAATATATATATTAAATAATATTCATTAAATATTGTTTAATAATATTTATTAAATATCTTTATTAAATAAATATATCTGCTGTTCTTCATGGGACACTGTTGGTAGCACTTCAAGTGTTACAAGTTTGTCTTGAATTCCTGTCTCCCAACACCAGTGCTGAGCGCTCTTCCTTAGACCCTGAGTGAGTTTATTTCCAAGTAATGCTACAGATACAAGGTGGTGATAGAGTTTGCTCATTTTTAAAAGTTCAGTGTCAGTATTCCAGGCTCAGGTGTGATATTCCAGGCATTTGGTGTTTCTGTTCTCAGTGTAGCAGCCACTGCTGACTGGCAGTTCTGTTGCAGAACCTGACTGGAATCCAACTGTAGCTGGCCATTGTAAGAGACATTTATTGCTTGCTCTTTTTCCCCACTTCGGAATTATTGCAGTGGCATGTAAGCAAACACGTAGCCTGCAGCAACCTCACAGTAACTTTTTAATTGCACTTCCAGCTCCGGATTGGCCAGGTGTTGGTGTGCCTGTGCTACAAGTTGCAGCAATAGCACATCCTTCCCCTGCAGACTTCTCTGAACTGTAATCCTTCTTTAGAATAATTATGTCCCAGCCAATAATAAATTATTAACAATCTCCCTTATTATTAATTTACATGCCTGCCTTTGCAGAGGGCAAGGGTGTACCTTAGCACATCCATGTCCCTGTTCAGGAGGATGTTTAGTAGACAAATACCAAAAAAATTTTGGTGTCCTATGTGGTGTGTCTCATTTGAAATCTAGAGAGAGTGGTAAAAAATTATTTGCCCCACAGTGATGTTTCTTCCAGTAATTGAAAAACAAATGCTGGAATAATTCCATCCAAGTGAGCACTTCTGGGATGTTTCTTTGGTGAGAACTGAATTGTTTTGTCAGATGTGTAGGATGTCGCATCTGCTTGGAATGTGAGTCTGTGAGACATCTCTGCTACTGAATGACTGCCTTAGATGGGCAGGGAAATGTACCAGGGAAACCTTTGTTGCAAAGTTTGTCGTGGTGGAAGACGAGCCACAGCACTGGCAGAGATCACTCTCAGCTGAGGCACCTCAGCTCTGCTCATGTGCATATGGACTCATTAACAGCTATGTTCATTTGGTTCATCTAATGTAAACTGTTTCCAGTTCCCGTGAAATACATTTCACTGGAGATTATTCAAACATGGTAAGTTTTCAAATGTAAAATAGAGAACAATAATTGCATATTTAGTCGTATTCTGCAGCTGTGTGGCTTAATGTTTTAATTTCTTGGACTTGAGTAAGACCTCAGTGAGGTCCTGCTGGCTCAGATACTTCATCAGAAAACTGCTGTATTATTCTTTAGATTTTGAGCACATTTTGTAGTTCTTCAGTCCTTTTGGTTGTGAAGATACTGTGAAAATACAAAGTTCTAACTGTGTGATGTGATGGTTGCTTGCTGCAGCCTCTGAAGTGCAAGCTTGGGAAGCAGTGGGTTTGCCCTGATGAGAATGGCCAGAGGTGTCCACGACCCAGGTGTGAGCAGCCATCTCCACTTGAGGAGAAAGAGGATGATGACTCAGGGCAGAGTCACATCCTGTTAACACTGGCTGGAGACACCGCCACTTCACTCTTCCTGCTTCTCACTAATAAGAGCTGAAAAGCGGTACAAAGAAGCCCCTTGAAGTGTGAGAAAGGCCAGTCCTTAGCGATCTGTGGCTGCCCAGATCTTGCATGCAGGTATCTCACCTGTTCAAAAGCAGCTCAGGCTCAGCACTGTGTTTATGGAGGTCTCAGGGTCAAGAGGGCCTCTTTCCACGGTGGTGGCTGCAGACTCAGGCACACATAATGGCCTTGCTTCCATCCAGCTGAGAACCCCGAGATTTCTCTGCAGTGCCAGGCTGAGGTGGTTTGCTGTGATGTGGGTTCTGCATTACAGGTGATGACACCTGCTCCAGTGTGCCAGTGCCCAGAGGGGCAGAGGGCTGAAGCCCGCAGTTGGCAGTACCCCTGCGAGGAGGCTGCGAATGCCCAGCAGTGAGAAGCAGTGTCTGGCTCTTGCATCTCACTGTGCTGTGGTCTGCCTTGTGCAGTTGGCTTTCAGCTGGGGTCCAGCATGTGTGAATACATGGATTTAGATTGGATAGTGGGAATAAATTCTTCCCTGTGAGGGTGGTGAGGCCCTGGCACAGGTTGTCCAGAGAAGCTGTGGATGTCCCATTCCTGGGGAAGTATCCCCAGGCTGGATGGGGCTTTGAGCAACCTGGTCTAATGGCAGGGGGTTGAAATGAGTTGATCTTTAAGGTCCCTTTCAGTCCAAACTGTTCAGTGATTCTGTGACAGACGAGCTCAGTTGGTCAGAGCAGGTGCTAGTTACACCAAGGCTGTGGGTTTGGTCTCCGTATGGGCCATTCAGGAGTTGGACTCGATCCTTGTGGGTCCCTTCCAACTCAGAATATTCTGTGATTAAGGGTTTTTATCCAGTTTCTGTTCTACAGTGCACATTCAGTGGGCCAGCAAAGCTGTGTTTGCATGGCTTCCTGAATCAAACAAACATGTAGCAGAAACAAGCTGGTGTAGCAGAGCATGAAACTCCACTTACCTATACATTCTGTTTTAGTGGGGTGAAGCTTTGTGCTTCTCAATGCAGTTTTAATGATATAGAGATTTAGATAAAGGTATTTTAACCTTTTAAAAATCAGTGCGTCAGAAGGGTGAAGTTGGAGTTGGCGATTTGTGGTGTGTGCTGTGTGCACTGATCTCTGCTGAGGCATCTTAGTTTGAAAGAGGGTGTTTAAAAACCTTCCCCAAATATATTGGCTGCCTCCCAGTAACTTTTCAACTGGCATTGAAGCTGGAGAGGATTTTTTCTTTTGTTTCTGTGCTGCGTTGCTTAATGCATGCAAAACTGACTCACTTAAGCAAGGAGCTTCTACTAACAGCTTGAGATGTCAAATCACAAATTTCAAATACATTTCAAAACATGGTTTGTGATGGAAAATACTTCCTCTACAGCCTTCTTAGGGGAGTCCTTGTTGGTAGTTGTTGCTTCTGTTTTTCCTCAAATATGTCAGGCTGAAATAAATTATTTGCCATCCTCAGTGCATAAAAGCCCTGGTAGCTGTGTTGTCCCTGAGCAGGTCGCCCCAGCAGCCCTGTGCTGGATGTTTGGTTGTTTTGGTTTCCTGGACAATAAGCCAGTGGCCTGGGAAGCCTGGCCTGGCCTGCATGAGGGGTGGCAGGAGCCTGCAGGAGGAAGTTCCACGTGTCTTGAGAGGAAGGAAATGAGGGGAAAACTGTGTGTTTTGGGGAATGTTCCCACACAAAGTAAGGGAAGAGGCATGGTGTAGGGGGCACATCAGGAAGGGAGGGGTCAAACGGGTCTGGGAAGGATGTTCCTGGGTTTTACCACAGAAGGGAAAAGTACTCTTCCAGCCTTGAGAGAGCATCCCCATCCTCTGCTGGTGTCTGCTGCCTGCCTCCCTGAGCCAGCATGGTGGTGGAGAGCCCAGCTGCTGCCTGGGGCAGGGAGAGCTGCCTTGTGTGACCTTGGGAGCAGTGAGAGGGAAGGAGCTGTTTAATGTTTAATGCACTGTGCAAGAGAGAGGCCTCAAGGACAATATCTGCCTTCCTGCCCTACGCCTGAACCTCGTGGGAAGCCTGCTCCATTCTTATCCCCTTCCTGGCATTGACCCCTGGGTCCTCTGTGACCTGAGGCTTCCTCTCACCCGGGCAGGGCCAGCACCTTCCACCACCACATGAGAGCCAGGTCCATGGGCTTCCCTTTCCCTGAATACAGAAGATTTCTCCTGCTTTTTACAACAGGGAGGTGACCTGGAGCTGTGTTTGCAGTGTTAAGCAGGTGAACAATAAAACAGCTGCCGGGGGATTTTAACTGGAGACACCCTTCTAGTCAGTCACTAAGGTGTCCAGGAAGCAAAGTCTTTGGTCTGGGCAGTCACAACTGCAGGAAACGTGGTGGGATGGAATTTGGTGGAGATCACATTGCAGAATGCAGCTGGGTCCGCTGCCATGGGGGCACAGTGCCACTGCAGGGTGGGCACAGCCTCTGGTGAGAGCAGCTCTGCTGGCCCAAGTGCCAGGACTTGTGTAGGGCACAGTGGAGGGTGCACCTGTGCCTGGCTGCATCAGGAGAAGGTAAGATCTGGGAACATCCTTTCTGCTGTAGCAACAACAACGTTGGTGCCAGCACATCCCTGCGTGGTCTGAGTCTTGCCTTGGCTAAACTGTGTAGTATGAGTGAGATGCCTTTGATGCATCTGTTGCTTCATTCATTGCCTCATCCATGGAGCTTGGCTTGAGCCATCCCCATGGCTGAGAGACAAAGATCCTTTTAAAACTTAAAAGAATCTTTGTTCTAGTTTTGTTTTGTCTAATTCTCACTTGTATCTAATAATGTACATAATATATATGGAAAAAATTATCTTCACTTAAATGTTTTGTTCTCTATACACATGCCGGGGGAGAATGCTTCATCGATACTTCCTATGATCCCACAGACCCAGACAATGCCATTCTCAGTACTGTTTCAATCTACATTTACTGACAAATAAAAGAGTTTGTTAATTTTACCAGAAGCAGATGTCAACTTTCTAGACTCAAAGCAAAAAAACCACAAACCAACAAAGCCCCCAAAACAAAAGGAAAAAAACCCTTTATACTCAGTGTGTGGCCTAAATGCAGCCATCCCTATGGCTGTGCTGCTAATTGCGCCCTGCCTGTCACCCTCGTTAGCCCCTGGGCTTTCGGGCACTGCTGAGAAGGAGCAGCCCCATTACAGAGCGTTGCAGGAGTTGTTACACGATGTCTCTCTGTGGGAAGAAAAATTCAGTTCACACCCTGTAAGTCCAAACTATAAGGTAAAAATAATCCCTTTCTATTCTCTCCTAAACAGAACTGCTCCTGGAAAGCAGAAACAAAACCTAGTAATTGCTCTATGTCCCTGGAGTCCTTAACAGAGCATCTGCAGACATGACAGGAACAAGACCTGCTCCGGGATCCCTGCAGTTTTCCGCAGTGGCAGAGATCAGTTCATGCGTTACTGTTTCGGGGCTCTGTGTGTGCTCAGTGCTGTGGCATTACAAAGAAGATGACTTTATTTTCCTGCTGCAAGGAGGTTGAAATCTTAACATCCTGAACATATGGAAGGAGAGCTTTCTCTGACTGTCCAAAATCTCATAAAATGTAAGCTGGGGGGAGAGGGGAGGCCACGTGCATGCTCGGTGTTCAAGAAAAAGCTATTTGTGCTCAGTGTAATGGCAATATTTTTCAGTTGCAACTCTCCTGTGCAGAATTTTAATCTCCCTAACATGGACAGAGTGAGAGCAATGAGAGCTACATCACTTTTAACATGGCCAGTTTTCTAAGAACAAAAGAAATCTGTGTCAAGTATGTGATTTGGGTCACTTTTTCACCTTTTCTTCATATGTGCTTCTATTTATGCCCTGGCCAGTTCTTACACTCCCCAGCCTTGTAAGAAAGTAAACAAGGTTACTAAACTTTAAGAGGGAAGAGACCTTAGGCGGTTTCGTAGATCTGATCTGAGCACCATTGCCTTTATTTTTGTAAACAGTGACATCATCTTCTGTTGCAGAACAGGAACCCTAAACAGTTATGGGAGAGCAAATTTTAGGAAGTGTCCTTATGAGACAAGTGTGATTCATCTTTAAGTGTCTATATTTTAAAAAGATGCTGTATCCTGAGTCAGATCAGTTCTGTGAATCTCACTTTACTCCATTTCAAACTGTAATGTATTAGCAAAGATTAATCAATTTTTTTTTTCTTTTCACTATATGAAAATCGGTGCTTGCAGCCTGGTGGGGAGTGTGAAGAGCAGCAGAGCCAACCCTTTTGTCCCCTTTGAGCTTTCTCCAGAAATCTGCTTTTGCACTCCTCCAAAAGCCTTTTGTAAGTGATGCCTGACCCATCCAGTGATGGTAACGGCTGCCTTGTTCCCGGGAATCAGTGTTAGTCATCCAGGGGATGGTGTTCAGGGCACTGCTGAACTGCCAGTAAAGCACTCCGTTTCCTACTGGAGGAGTTTGCTGATGTCCATTAGAAAATATCACCACAGTCGGGTTCAGTCTCTTCTCCATCACACGGCGTGGAGGAAATGTGCATCCTTTTTGGCCAGAGCTGAAAAAGCAAAACCATACACCACAGTATGGCTGAGTTGCTGCCAAGAGTGAACATCTGCTCTACAGCTTGTCATTCAGCCTTTAAAGACGTCCTGTGAGCAGCCAAGAGCACTGGCCTGGCTGGGTTCTTGCCTCTGTTTTGTACCTGAGTGGGAAATCACTCTCTCCAAAGGGGATAGCTGCAGACTGGCAGGCTCCACCTCTGTGCCAGCTGCACATTGGCAGCAACACGTAGACCTGCCTGCTGGAGAGAGAAAACCTTGTTTTCTCCTCACTTGGATTTTCTGTGCCATACTTACTGAAAAGAATTGCTCCCATAGTGAATTACCATGAGGAAAGTAGACAAAAGCTCCCCATTTCCTAGCACCTGCCTTGCTGCAGGGACTCATCTCTGTGCTTCTTCTTGCTGTTAGGAAGTGACTTCATCTGTGCTGGTCAGGCAGGGACAGAAGGCTGAAAGTTGTTTGGGTCGGGTGGTTGGTTGGTTTGTTTGTTTAAAAAAAAAATTAACAAGTGTGTAGCAAGCATTAGTGATTGTTTTCAGTGAGTTAACTCTCAAACCTGGCCTCATGCCATGGCAAAGGCTGGGTTAGGTGCTGTTGGACACTGGGAGGTGCCAGACCCAGTGTCCTCCAGCCATGTCCTAAACCTGAGAACCTTCTGTCCTCTCTGAATTGTTTCCTCTGTGAATGAAGGCAAATGTTGCATTATACCAGGGGCAGAACAGCATTTCCCCAACCTTCCTTGTGTAGTAGCTGTTGCCACTTTTCCTTGGCTTTAAGCCAGGGCTGGCTCAGCAAACCTTTGGGTCAGATTCCTGATTTCCCTCCTCTGGCAGTTCGTTTCCCTGTTGCCGCTGGCAGCGCTGCCAGGCTGTGAGCTGGAGCCGGGGAAGCGCTCATGGACCCGCCCATCAGCCTGGGCTGGCCCTGGGAAGGGCTCCAGTGCTGCCGAGCTGGTTTGGGGGAGGTCACCAACTTGCTTTTCGTGGCTGCTGCCAGGTTTCACTTGCTCTAATGCCCGAGTTTCACACTTAAACCTGAGGAAGATCACATCTGAAGGTGTTCTGTCTTTGCAGCTCCCTGTGGGAGGGGTAATTCCCTGATGGCACTTGGTGCTTTGAGCTTACCAAGTGTCTTCACCCTCATCTCAAAACAGCAGCGTTGTAAAAGCAGATGAACCCAGCTGGCGTGAGGGCAGAAGCGAGATGGTTTGGGGCATCTCACAAACATACACCAGCTCCTCACTGGGTCCCAGTTACAGCAGTGCCCCAAACAGATCCTCAGTGTGCCCCTCCTCGGCGTGGGTCTGTGCAGGGCTAAGGGCTGGTGTCCTGGCTGTCATGTAGAACAAGAAGCAGTTTCCACTCCTCGTTCTTCCATGAAGGTGAGGAGATTTGGACTGGTTTTGGAGAAGCTGGTCATCGTTTGGAGAAGATTTTGGGTGCCACCATCATGTGACAATTCTCAGGAATATCCTTGAGATACCATTTATCCAGAAGATTTGCTGTGCCTGGTAACTTTAGGGATGTGTGTTTCTTCCCTGGTCTTACTAAGATCCTGGTGAGCCATCTGGAAATTTCATCCTATGATTACTCCAGAATCTGGAAGACCTTTTGTAACTACTAATCCCAGAAACAGATTTTTCCTTCATCCTGTCTGTCAACACAGCCTTTAACTTATTTTTATGGGCTTCAGCACATGTTTGAAGCATCACTGCCTTAGGATACAATCTATTTTTTCCAGACTATTTCAGTGCTCCTTATATCTACTTATAGCACTTTCTGAGGAAGGGCTATTTTGTGGGTATTTATTAGGATCTTCTGTGTCCTTCAAAGCTTGACACATCTCTATTTGCACACCTACAACAGGAATCAGAGTGACTTAGCATGCCATGAGCATGAGATCCTGGGAAATTATGCTTTGCAGTGCCACCTATTTTGCTGCAATAAAACTGAGTAATGTTTTCATTAGTAAGACATTATAAATATTGCATTAAAAAATATTGATCCAGTTAAAGCAAGGGGGGTGAGGCAAAAAGACTAATCCAAGCTAACTGGTGCCATGCTAGATTCTTGATGTTTTTCCCTTTTTTATTGTCTTGCCCTCTGGCTCTTGTTCACCCACCAAAAAACTTGTGGATGAAGTTTGCTGTAGGTGTTTTGATTGCTCTGTGGAGGGAGTGGGATGTGGCAGGCAAGAATCCTGTGTGCAGGAAAAGCTGTCTGATAGACTGCCATCAGCACTGGGGGAGTTTGGGAAGGTCTGTGCTGTCAGCTTGCCTGGAACCATGGCCCTGTGTTCTTGCAAGAACATAAGGCCCCAGGCAGAGGTTCAGAGAAGCTCCCTGGAGGAGCCTGCAGGACACATTTCCCATGGCTGGAGCATGGCAGTGTAATGGAGAGACAGGGAGAGTCTGCGTGTGAACACAGACCCAGCGAGGGGCTCGCTGCAAGTCCCCAGGTTTGTTTTGTGTGTGTGTGCAGGAGTGGGCCCTGGAGCCCACAGACTCCTTGTGCACTTGCAGAGCATCGTGTGAAGCCACCCTCTGCAGGTCAGGAGCCATGCAGGGAGAGCTGCCTCCTTTTTCCCTCTTGTTAAGGAAGAATTCTCAAAAAATGTTTTTACATTTCTTGGGAACAACAAAAAATCTTGTCCTAATTGCTGTTCTAAATGTATGCCCATGGATTCTGAAAGGCCCAGCAGGATATAAAACCACCGGTTACCAGTTCTGATTTTTGCCAGAACTTCAAAGTGTTTCCTTTTATGCAGTAATCTTAGAAGTAGTCCAAGAAAACACTCACGCCATTACTTAGATATTCCAGTTATGCCACCAGTATGGAAACTTAAATTATTATATTTCCCACAGGCAAAGCTTCCATCCTTAGTTAAGCTTGATGCTCTTCTGCTTGCTTGTAGGGAAGATACAACCTCCTTTCCACGGTCTGAAAAATGGTTGCAGCTCAAAGCTGAGCCAAGAGTGATGACGGATGGACTAAGAACATAGGAGTTTAACAAAGTAACCAAAATCCTATTTAGACGTCAAATGTTTTTTATTCATAGTCATATCCTTCTCTGGAAAAGAGGCTTCACATGGACCAGCCAGTACTCATTTAATAAACCCTTTGTTATTTTAATGTTTGAGATTACAGTTCCCATCTTTATCACTTGTGCATCTTGCCCAAACTTTATCAGTAGTGATAAAAGCTTGTGTACCTCCACTATTTAAAAGCAAAATTAGTCAAATAGGACCCAGTCCTATCCCCTAAGTCTTAGTCACTTCTTGAAAGCATTGTAAGCTGTGGTTCACCTGCCCGTGCCAGCATGGCCCTGTGTGATCTGGCGATGCATTTATTTTGTGAGTGAGGCCATTGCATGGCATTCATTCATGTGTGCTCAACAAGCCACAGCTGCTCTGCTCCACAGGTTAAAACTACATATCAATACATTATAAAATTGAGAGGGACATGGGGTTTTTTGGTCAGGTTGTTCTGGGACTTTCTAGGTAAGTGCAGTTATGGGCGTAGGGTCTGAGGTATTTAATTTTTTCTGCTGGAGTGACCTCATGGTAGCACTTGACTTTGCAGTCAAGCCAAGGTAGGTTTGTCCCTTGGCCACTGGGCCCAGGAGAGCCCCAGCAGAGGCACCAGGTCCTGGTCAGGAGGAAGTCCTGGAATGCCAAACAACAGCCACCAGAACCAGCAGAGTCCCATCATACTCAAAATGGTTTCAATGGCTACAGGATGTGTGGTCAGAAATTAGGAGATTGTTCAAAAATCATTTAGATGCAGAGAATTCCTCCTGCTTAAGCAAATATCCTGCCGAGTTTCTCCTGGAAAATAATTCGATGTGTAAAGCTGTATCTTCTCCAGATTATGAGGTATGGGATATAAGAGAGAAGTGTCTAGTTCTCCAAACTTAGAAAGCATGTGGGCCTCAACTCTTTTCCCAGTTGGAAAATTTGCTGTCAAGAAAAGGAAATAGATTTTTATAAGCAATATTTAATTCAAGCATTTGGCTATTTCTCCTGCTGCAACGTTTTTAGGTCAAATTCTGATTCATTGATGTGGATCTGGAATTTTAGGGATTAGAAGAGGAAGTGAGTGGACTCTGAAGTTAGGAAAACTTTGGTTTCTTGTTCACTTTTTCCTACTCATCAAATGTATATTTGACCTATGTTTCTATTTTAAGTGTTGTAGGGAAACTTACTCCTACGCATCTGCCTTTGCTCTTTTTCTGCCCATTGTCTTCAGCTCTGCCATGGGTGTGTTCCATTTTACTGCTGCAGAAACGGATCCTGATCATTCTGGACATGACATTGTTGTACAAATGCTGGGAATTTCTACATTTATTCCATTAGGTTAGAGAATGGAAAATGGGTGGTTTATTTTTCTTATTACTCATTAAAAGTATGTGTTAAATCAGTGCCCTGTTTCACAATGTGATGTTCTGCAGTAGCTCGGGGCCTGAGGGAAGCCATGGCCAGTACCTTCCTTTTGTTGCTACGTATGTATGTATTCACAGAAGTGTGTGTTGTGTTCAGGATTCCTGCAGGGATCACTTTGGGGATCCATCTGAAAACTTTTCATCTGGCATTAAGGTCAGTCTCCCTCTGTCTGTCCTTTCCATGTCTCTGTTGTGTGCATGACCCTCAGCTCCAGGTGTCCACAATCCCACTCTCTCCCAGACTCCAAAATCTTCCCATTTCCCGTTGTGAGGACTCTCATTCCGAGGTCTCAGAGACCTGGCAGTCATCAATCCAATGTCACTTACAGTATCCTGTAACATCATGAATGATGGTTGTGAGTACTTTTTGCTTGCTGTGTTCATAAAGCAGCTACAGAGAGACTATCGGAGCAGCCTCATCTGCATCCCACCCTGGTGCTGGTACTGGGGAGTTGTGATGGATTTACTGCTTTCATAAACGCAGCAAACAGCATTGCTGAAACCAGTGGTTTATCTGGGGCCACCCATGTGCTCTGGAAAAAATAGCTCATCCTGGGAGAAAAGAATGGTGGGGGGTTTCCCTGAGTTTCCAGTAATTACTTTGAGAGTAATTATGTTGCTCAAAAGAAAGAGCTGCTGCTTGTCTTGTGGGAAAAAGGAGATAAGAACAACGGGGTTAAATGTGACAACTCTTTGGGATACCAGCCCTACCAGTGCTCTGGAGAGGGGAGAGCACAGTGGTGATGAGCCAAATTCACCTTGGGGGCAGTAATTAGTCAGGTGGGAGTTTCCCACTAGATTGAGGGTGTCCTGGGAGGTCTTCTGGAATCGGGAGAAAAGAGGGGGCTTGGCAGTGCAGAGGACCTTGTCATTTTTCTCCCAAGTTTTCACCACGTAATTCATGCTTTGCTCTGTAAAGCACTGTGATATAGTTTGTATACATTATGTAAAATAAGTTGTATTCTATTCTATTGAAGAAATACAAATATAAAATAAAGACAAAGGATGGAGTAAAGTAGCTGTGTGGTAACTGGACCCCCAGTCCCCAACTGCACTGGTTGTCCCATTCCCCAAGACTGTGGTTGCAGGTATCTGCCATCCCTGGAATGATTTAGGTGTTTCCCACATGATGATACAGTGTTAAATACAGACTGTCCTGGATGAAAGCACAGATCAAATTCTGTCGCACATCGCTCTCCAGGAGAGCCTGTCTCCACCAGCTCCTGCTCTCCTGCTGTTGGTGGCATTGTGCAGCTCTTCTGTCTCAGGAGTTTTAAGAAACAATTTTTAACTGTGCTTCACTTCTTTGAAATTGGAAAAACTGTAATACCTCTCCAGCCACAACTGACACGTGGGGCCTTTAGGGGTAGTGCCTGTTGGTAATAGGACGGCATGTGGCAATTTGTAATCTAGGGAAAGCAAAACCCCTAGTCTCCAGAGTTTGGGGGGGAGGGGGAGAGGCTGGGAGGGAGGTGAGGATGGCTGTGAGCACTTCAGATGGGCAGCTTGCTATTGCAGAGGGTGGAATCTGCCAAAACATGCCAAGGGGAACCTTTTATGGGAACAAAGATGTGGTTGTGAGCTGCCCGGCAGCAGGGCGAGAGCCTGCTTCTCCATTTCATGCCCGAGGCATGAGCCGCATCCCGAGCCTGCGGCACCGGCAGCGCTGCGGGACACGCAGCCTCCGGGGCGGGCGGGAGGAAGAGCCGTAAATCCCAGCGGCTCCCGAGCGCGGCTGCTGGGGCGGAGGAGTCGGACTTTTGGCTCTGCAAGGGCTGCCAAGGAGGTCAGCACAAGGGGCTCCCGGCACAAATCCTTCTGCTCTGTGGGAATTTCTCTCTTGAGCGACTGCTGCACTTTTTAACCCGAAGATTAATGGAAGGGGGCCTTGGAAAGGGCCGGAGTGCCGGTATTAGTTCATTAGCCTCCAAGCAAGCATGCAGCCGGTGAGTCACCGGCACCGCTTCCTGCCCGCTGATGCTCAGCCTGGAGCTCTCCCAGCGATCCGGCCCAGCTCTGCGAAGGCTGGGAACTCGCGGGACCACATCACTGCATGCTGCGACTGCGGGCTGTTAATGCTATAAAATAAAAACTAATCTAGATTAATTGCACTGCACATGTTATTCATCTATAATCCTGCTCCTTGGCCTCTTTCCCTCCCAGCATAGCTCCCCATTGTTTTCTGTTCCTCTCTTAAGGTGTCCTTGACTTCCTTTGGGTTTCTCCATTTTTTCCGAGGGCTGGGATGACAAAGGTGCCTGGCTGGCAGCAGTGCCTGCTCTGCCCGTTCGCCTGGGGCAGACCCATGTCTGTGTACGTGAAGGCATAAACAGCCAGTCAGAGCTGTCATTTGGCTTTGATGGGTCACCAGCAGTGACTTGTGATGGCAGTGAGGTGCTGCAGCACAGCAGGATGGCTGCCTGGAAGTGCTCCTGGTCAGAGGATCATAGAGTATCACAACTTGGAAGGGACTCATTTAGTCCAGTTCCTGGCCCTACACAGGACAACCTTAAAGACCAGAAGTGATGGTCCTGCTAGGGGATGCACACAGGATGTGTCTGCTTCCATGATGTTACAAAGGTTTGTTGCTACATCTGACAGAAATGGGTTGAAAATTA
Organism: Machaerirhynchus nigripectus; assembly: GCA_013397975.1. Taxonomy (NCBI): domain Eukaryota; kingdom Metazoa; phylum Chordata; class Aves; order Passeriformes; family Dicruridae; genus Machaerirhynchus; species Machaerirhynchus nigripectus. The sequence goes on along the minus strand of VZRQ01008285.1, from coordinate 4,332,566 downwards.
AATCCAGCCATGCAGGGGACCGGCCTGTAGCTGCAACCAGTTCTTACTCTGAAATAGGGCACTGTGTCAAACCAGTTGTTTTCCTCACATGGAAGTGGTGGTGCTTATGTGCAAACTTGTGTGCAGTCCTGGCTGTAGCCCTCTGGGGTGAGACAGCCCCTCACTGCACTGCAAGGACCTGGAGGGAGAGCAGGAGAGGAGGGCCAAAATGGCAGATTTTTCATCATTCCTAGAACACATCTCTCACCTGCACTGCTGACGCATGGCTGGGGAAGAGAAGCCCCAACCACAGGTCCAGGCTTGGAGGGCTGAGGACATCCAGGTGGCCCCTCCAGCTCATCCTCCTCCACAGGGATCCTGGCACAAGTTGGTTTAGCAGCAGGTCTGGGGGTTGAGCTCAGAGGGACCCACGGCTGTCGTGACTGAGCGTCATCACCTGCCTGTGCAGCTGTGAGAGGCTGGTGTTAGTCCCACTGCTCTGCCTGGAGACTGCCCAGCTCTGGGAAATCTATGGCTGCCATAGGTGCTGGGAAATAAAAAGGTGTCAGCTTGACAGGGCAGCCTGTAGGATAAGGTCTGGTTGCCATCTGGAGCCTATGGTAGCGTTCCCAATGACTCGAGTGGGAGAAGCACCAAGACCCTGACCCCCTGACATGATAAAGATCTAAGACTTGCTAAATCTGGACAAAATAAGCTGTACTTTTGTTTTGCTGTGAGCTGTTTCATGCAAGAAGAGACTGAAATTATCTTAAAACCTCAGAGAGGATTGTTGCACTTTCATGTGATGCCAGTGGGATCAGTGGATGCTCAGTGGGGTCCGAGGGTGCAGTGCCTAGAGGTCTCCAGCCCCCTCAGCAGCAGCAGTGGATTAAGGGCATCGTTCAGGTATTTTCCAAAATGTTCTGAACAATTTTTTGCTGCAGTCACTCCCAGGAGGTGTTTTTAAATGTGGTGACCATTTGTTCTTTCTCCAGCCTTTGTTTTTCTTCCCTGTTCACCTGTTTGAACACTGTTGCCACAGGGGAAAGGATTCAGAGGGTTCAACCACTGGCTGGAATGTTAGGAAAACTATTCTTTGCTATTATTTGCCATTCTTTGCCTTTTCTTTTTTTTCTTTTTCCTTTTTTTTTTTTTTGTATGACTGCATTTTTAAATGGCATGTTTATAAGTGTGGACCTCATTTTCAAAACAAAGTGTACCACTAATTTTGCAGACAGCTGTTGCAAAGGAGAGCCCTGACCAGAGACCTTTCACATCTCTATCTCTGACTGTGTCCCTGCGAAAGTGGTGTCAGCACGGAGGGTTCTGGGGTAGGTACAGGAGGGGCTCATGGCCCCCACAGGGCAGTAAAACAGCTCTTTTGAACTCTTGGTCTGTCCCAGTGTCCCCTCAAGCTCTTCCACCAGTTCAGACATCCCCAGCACTACTCTTTCTTGAGAAAATATGCAATTTCTTAAGTGGTTTAAATACAGTAACATGGGAAATCTGCGTGTTGGTGAAACAGACTCCGTTCACACCCGAACCTCTTCCCCTGCACCTGCTCTCTGCGAGCACCAGCCTTGGGAAGTTGTGGCATTTACCAGCAAAACCAACACGTCTGTGGGTATGTTTCCAGTGGCACTTTGTGCATCTGCTTTAGACTGCTTTAAATTACAGGAAGGGGCCAGCTCTGTTTAAAAGGACTCAGAGGTGAGACCAAAGAAATGAGGCTTAAAATTCAAAGCAATCTGACCTGCCATGGCGTAATGGTCTGAGTAAGGCACTGGCACAGAGCCATCTCCCTGACTCCTGGGAGAGATGCTTTAAAAGCTCCTCACATGGGCAGTTCAAATGATGTACACATGGGGGGAAAGAAAATAGTCTTTAATTGAAGCTCTGCACATGTATATATGTTTTTAGGATAAACAAAATAGATTGGGCAAATATTTACTTCTGCCCCTACTGCTACAAAGCAAACTTTCCCACAGCTTTTGACAGAGATAATCTGTTTTTTAGCCATGCTGGTGAATTTGTAATGACAAGGTTTCATTCTGAATGTTTCAGGATTTTCTGATTGGTTCTCATGCAATTATTTTGATTAACAATGAGGTTTTCAGACCAACTTGAAAGGGTCTCAGAGCCTCAGGAATAACCTGGCTCTTGGTTATTCCTCTCACTGGGGTTATTTTCTGCAGCTTTCTAGCACTGGAATCAAATTCTTTGGAAATCAAAGAAAACTACATCTTAAAAATATTTCATATCTCCACCCCCCTCTGAGAAAGGTTTCTTTAAGTTTAGAAAAATGCTTGTACCCATGTCAAAAAAAGAGGAAAACATAGAACTGGAATAAGAATGAAATCCCAATGTAATTTTTTAATGAAAATATGTATTTTTAATAAAAAGACTAATGCTTTAGGTGGTCATTTCTTTGAGAAGGCAACATCTGAAAACAGAAACTGAGAAGTATTCAGGGCATTTCTGATTAAAAAAGAAATGAGATCTCATACTAGAAACCTCTGGATGTTTCTCTTTCATTTATAAACATAGGAGGGAGCTTAAGGAATTAGGAAACATCCATTAGTGCTGTTTGCCCAGATTTCATTGTTCTGTTCTTACCACTTAGATTTTTTACCCTTTTTTAAAGATGTTGTGGAAATCTCAGACTGCCTTTAGAGTGTGCACGCCAGCAGATCCCCTCCTCAATGCCTGTCTCTGTAGTGCAGGCGATGGCATCTTTCTGCAGATAGGAACAGTCCTCAGGAGTTCCCATTCCTGGCAGAAAATGCCATCAGTGGCAAGTATCCTTAAGTGAAAGCAATGAAAATGTGCTTGGACCCAGTGCATCCTGAGCAGGGTCCAAATCAGCAGGGACTGCACCTCCTTGAACTGTCCCCACAACTGCCCACAGTGCACTGGGCTCCAGCTCACGGGCAGCTGAGAAATGAGACTCCTGCTCACGTGCAGGTGAGAAATGAGACTCTTGCTCACAAGAGATGCACGTGGGATAACCCACCCTCTCTATTTTCAGCCAGCATTTAACAGCTGCTTACCTGACACCCGGAAAGCCTGCGGCCGGAGTGCTGGAGCTGCCTTGCCCCGGGGGGAAAGCAGGGTTGGCAGCACAGCTCCACACTGCCCGCCCTGGCTCTGCCACCCCTCACTGAACTGTTGGGGAAGATGGAAGATTGGTGTCAACCAGGTGAGCCTAAACATTTGCCATGTAACACTGTGAGATGTCTGCTGCGACAGGTCTTGCATTCACCATGTCCTGAATTAATATGTCACCTTATAATAATTTAAATAGAATAGTGGATTTAAGCGTCATAGTGGCAGAACCCAGTGAGGATTGAGAGGGGTGGTTTTGATACAAGCTGAGAAGCCTGTAAATGAAAAAAACCCAGTTTTTGCTTTCTGTGAAAGTAAAGATTTCTGAGTTCCAGCAGATACCCAACCAAACTGTCCAAGTTTAGCAAACACACCAGCTAAAGGTAAATACGTGTAGCAGCGTATTTTCTTTCACACCACCAAAAGTGGAAACATAAGCTGTGTGTCTGATGTCATCTCCATACAGACGGGTTTGAAATGCTGGCTCCCATCTGAAACATCATTACTTTTACAGTGAACTTTTTAAAACTCTATTATTGCTGCTAATATTATGTGTATGTATTTTAGAAGTAATTTCCCCGGACTCCAATAAAACGTTCTAACAGAGTTTTGTTCTCTAAACAATTTTAACCCGTGTTTCGCCTTTTGGGGAGTATTTTTGGCCCCCAGGCAACACAGAAGAAAAATTGCTGGCTAAGTAACACCAGATGCAGGAGAGACTGCTGGCCACTAGAGAGCTCCCAGATGAGAAGGCCTTTCAGGTTGAAATACAAATATGTTTTGTAATGAAAGCAGAAACCCTCTTTTACTTTAGGGCACAGGGACCAGCCATGAAACACAGAAAGGTTTCTTGCTTGGGTTAGCAAGAGGCATCATTATCCATAATTACATTTTTCATACCTGAAATCAAAAGCCCCAAAGCTGTTCTCCCTCCAGAGCAAGGTTTAGAAAATTATCTTAAATGTTGGTTTTTGCTGATCTCAGGGATGAATGAAAAGCTGCTGCAGCCCCTTGATAAGAGGATTATATGTCAGCCACCATCTCATGCCCCATCAATGGTGCAGCCTCAGAGATGCCATGTGTCACCTGGAATTACAGCACTGCAGTCACAGCCTCCTGCTCTGGGGAAAAGGGGCAGGGGGGCACCTCTCCCCTCCCTCTCCCTCACTCAGGCTCCTATTACTGGGGACAAAAGTCATCTTTTGCACAACTCACAGTGTGCATGCGCTGATGGTCCTTTGGGAATCACCTTTGGGACATGAAGAGACTCTGCCAGGTGCAGCCCCTCTGGAGGGGCTGGCTGAGGGTCATGTTATTTATTTTGGGCTAAAATGCACTGGATTGACTCAAGGGTCTCAGCAAAGCCTGTGCCTGGACAGCTCACGAGTGAAGCCCAGCCACAGGGTGCAGGGTGGGACGTGCTGGTGTCGGAGCTGTGGGTTACAGGAGCCTTGTGTTGGTTGTTTGCTGTGAGCACTTTGTTGCCAGCGACGAGGACCTGTCTGGATTCCTGTGGATGCATGGGCTGGTGCACTGGAAAGGACACAGAGGTTGAGCAGGGGTGGGCAGCAGCTGGGCTCAGCATGGCGAGTGCCAGTGCACCTGGGCAAGTGAGCACTGTGCCCACAGAGCACTGCAACACCCTGGGTAGAAAACCTCCAACACAGCTTGGACCTGCTGCCTTCCTGCCAGCCCCATGAAATGCTCCTGTCCCTGCCATGTGTGGCCTTCCCTGTGATGTCCTGCAGCCTGCCCACCTGGCACATCCTCATTTGGAGGAGGATGGTAAGTTCACGCCTGTCCCTTTCCTGTGACTGCCACCACAGCTGGGCAGGAGGCAGCCCGTGTGTGGCAGCAAGAGTGGGCTTTTTTACTGAGCCATGATTTCATGCCTAACAAGTGGTGTTTGAAGAAGCCTTGCATGGGGCCAGATTTAGCTTAGTTTTCTGGGGGGGCAGGAGCCTAAAACTTCCCATCTGCCAGCTCTGAACAGGCTGCAGAGGACAGTGTGGTGGCTGAGGGTGACAGGGAGCCCACAGGCAGGGATGGGGGACAGGACACAGTGCCTTGAAACCCAGAACGTGTTTCCATTGCTCAACAGTCACACAGCAGAGGAGTGCAAGAGGAACATGGAGGTCAGGTCTGACATCATCACATAACCATTTTAAACATCTTGCTGCAAATAGCAGCACTTGAAGTTCCTGGTGGCTGCCACTACTCTGTCCTATGCATTTTGGTGGGCCTGGGGCTGGTGTGCAGAGAGCTGAAAACCCAGTGGGCTGCAAGGGCAAAGCAGAGGCAACTTCTTCCCTGTGGCATTCTTCTTGCCCAGGCATCTTGAGCTGGACCACAAAAACCCATCACGAGGAACCCCTCTGATCAAAGCAAGGAGGGAGGTGGGTGCCCGGGGATGTTTCCGGCCAGGCTAGCACTGGCCATGGTTAGGCTTTCCTGGCAGCAGGGTTTGGGGCTGGGATTTTCTGGGACCCCTTCCCAGTACGACCTTTCAGATCTGGGTTTCTCCTCTGCCAGAAGCAATTTCCACCCCCTTCGATTTCCCAGGGGCTTGGTGAGAAAGGGAAAAAAGTGCTGTCAAAAGTTTTCCCCTTCCCTTCCAAAGTGTAAGCCCCTGGGGTCCGCAGCAGGGATTTGGCAGCCACAGGAATGCGTGGGAATTCAGGAGACTTCAGGACAGGGCTTAGGGGTGTACGTTGTTAAGAGGAATATCTCATCGAGGACTTCTCTGCGTCACGCTCCCCCCCAAGTCTCAGAACAAAACTGCCCATGCCGACCCCCATATCCTGGTTTCTCCCTGGTGAGTGTCCTTGTTCTCAGCAGCCTGGGACAAGGGTGTGCTCAGCATCCCTGGCAAGGGATGAGTGCAGCGCCACAGTATTTGCTGATATTTTGCCTTTCAGGGCGTGAAGGAGTTAAACTTTTCAGATGGAAAGCGAACTGAAGATCAGACCAGCAGCCTGGTGACCTCCCGCTGCTGGGACAGCAGCAGCTCCCAGCCAAGCCCGGCAGTTGCATCCATCCATCAGCGTGGTGGGGCCGTGGGGAGCAGTGCACGGTAGGTGCGAGGGGTGGCGTGGCTGGGCACCATGTGGGACCTGCCCTCGGCTCCGGCGGGACCCCGGGGCTGGGGCTGGAGGGTGATGGCAGCGAGTGAGGGTCCGTGGGATGGAGGGAGCGCCCGGAGGGCTGTCCCCGTTCTGCTTTCAGAAAAGAAGTTGCTCAAAGTGAGCTTGTCCTGACACTGCAAGGGGAACTGTGATTTCTTGCCTTTTGGGACACCCAGTCAGCAGATACTGAGAGTTTGGGAAAAGCATAGTTTGTAATAGAACTCCTTGCATGCAGCAAGGGAGGACACTCAGGGTTTATTTCTCCCTGATGAGGAAGAAATAACAGCCACCCTATTTAATCCTGTCCTCTGATGATGGCCAGCAATTTACCGATAAATGCAAAAAGCAGCAGATGCCATTTTATAGTTTCTAAACAACGAAAGATTTTGATATAAGTGGAAAATGTTTTTTTTTTTTCCTTGAACTGAAAACATTGTGGTCTGATTCTAAGTAGTATCAGGCATAGCCTGTTGTGCTAAGTTGTCTCCCTGGCTCTTCAGTTTATTGAGCGATAGCAAAGACTCTCTGGTTCGAAGACAAAGTGTCAATAATCTGAAAGTTTATTTTGCAGTAATAAAGTGGTATTGTTTCACCTAAGGATTTGCATAAACATTTATCATATAATTTACATTGTAATGTAATAATTTTGCATTATAGAAGTCTCTTGTTCAGAAATCATGGCTAAATCAAAAGTCATGATAATTTCTGGTGAAGAAACAAGGCTTACTTAACATAGTTAAAAGAAAAACAAGTAGAACCACAACCCTATAAAATTAAAACCAAAGTAGTATATTGTTTCCTTCACTGCAAGAATATCCTCAACCCTTATGGCATTTTGAGTTTTTCCTGAGAAAGAAACCAGAAGACATATTTCCCTAAAACTCGAGACTTCCTTTTTTAACTGAAATGCTCTTAGGATGGTGTTTGAAGGAGGTTGCCAGGCTGCTAAGCGGTAGTTTCTGCCCAGGCGAAAGGAACTGCAGTCACCGCATTTCAGTCAGAAAAGCTCAAATTGCTCTTTACTGGCCTCCCAGTCACTAGAACTTGATTCCCCCAAGGTACTTTCTGGCCAGAGATGAGGCTCTTGATTACAGAAATGCAGATCTCCTGGTAATTGCATTTGATTTATTCTTCCATATCACAGAGAACAAGTCAGTGTTATTCTTTGGAAGTATGAACTCTTCCAAATGCGAACGTGTTGCGAGAAAGAAAACAGCAATTTTTATTATCTTCTTAACAACAGCCCACAGGAATGTGCTTTGCAGTAAGTGCAGCTTACGAGTCCTCCTGCCTCAGCTCTGGCCTTTCTTGGGGGCTCCCAGCACAGCTGGGGACCCCTCTGCCAACTGGCCAAAAATCTATCAGGGGAAGCAATAATCCAAGAGGGGGGAAAGGAGGCCATGGGATACGTCAAGAAAGGAGCTCTGAAAAGTCATTGCTAGAAATGCAGTGGGGAGCCCCACTCCTGAGGGCACCCCAGAGACAACCTTTGGCTGCTCAGTAAGATCTCATGGAGGATCTTGGGCCAGGCAGCACCTGATGTAGGTGACATCACCTGGTTCCCTGGTGATTTGTCTCTTGGGACTGCTGGGAAGGGATACTGGATGCTATGGCTTTTGTTATTGACTTAATGCCTTTCACACAATGGTGGGGTTTGCCCTGCAGACATCCCGGTCTGCCCCTCTCTCTATAATGGATGTCACAGAGGAAATGTCCTTAGGCAGGTGGTAATTTGTCTGAGGGGAGCAGAACCTGCCCAGAACCTGGTGGGGTTTATTCAGCGGGGACTTGATACTACTCTCATTCAAGTGGATAATAAAACTCCCATTGATGTTTTTCAATCACTGATGGCTTTCTATGGACTCTCTATTACCACTGCAGCCATGCCCAGAGTGTGTGAGTGTGCGGGGGGTGCACAGCACAGAGAAGTCTGCTGTATCCTGTTTTTGTAAAGGGCTTTTCCTCTTAGTAGTTGTAGTGAAAACAAACATGTGGGAGAACAATGGGACTTTTTTTCTGTTTTCCTCTAGATTTTTAAATGCAACGAAAAGCCTGTTAGAATTAAATAAAGTGCGTTAACAAAAAAGGGATTCCCATATGTTAATGAGGAAAATAAGTGTAACTATGTGAACATACAATCACAAGCACAAAGGTCATTTGCCTTCTTGATCTCAGCTTGTGTTTTTGCAGTTGAAAGCCTATTCATTAAATACCTTGTGAAAACTGGGCACTGGTAAAGAACAATGCCTGTGCCATAAAGTTGTTATCTGTAATAGAGGAGGGTCAGCTTCACACCCCAGAGAAACACTCTCACACGCTGCTGGGCACTCTGCAGGCTTTGGAGTTGGCAACTCAGCAGGGACCAAAGGGGAGTCCACAGAAAGGATTTCCTTTCTTCAGATAAACCCAGAGGTACTGTATTTGTTGTGTCTAAAATATTTTTCAATGAGCAAACATGGATAATTCTAGCTGCTGTAAAAATGGAAGTAATACTAAGATGTTAATACTTCCTAGGAGTAAAACTTGGAATCACTGTTCATAGGATGAATTTCTCCCAAGAAAACAGGGACTAGGATGAAATACAGTATGTAAGGTGGGACAACTGCCTTCAACTGTTCCTTTTTAAATTACATGTGTTTTAGAGAAACATCTGACACTGATTCTTCCATATGAGAGGGGAAGGATCTATTGTAAGAGATAAGGGTACAGTTAGCTGCTCACAAGGTCAGTGTACTCCTGTTTGAACATATATTTCCCTAGTGTGTGGCTGCTTAGCTGCAGCTTTCTGCCATGAGTCACTTTTCCCCTGGGAAGTGGAAACCCCTCACCTCTGACATTGCTCTCTCCATGCAGGTGCTGCAGCTTGTGACCACGTCTGGCCTTGACCTTCTCAGCAGCAGATCAGGATCCCAAAGCCCTTCACTACAAGGTGGGTTTCCTGTGCCATAGTCATCATCCTCCTTGCTGCTTTCCTTTTCCTTGTCGTCTTTTCTGAGTGGCAAATACCATACTGGGATGCAGTTTTCAAGTGTGTTTATATAGAATGAGATTATTCATGCTGCTGACCAAGTCCAATGCTCTTCTGACAGAGTAACTTGCACTTTACTTTTAGAAGACACCATATCCAGGGCTCTCCAGGTATCACAGACTTAGTTTCGCTTTATCACCAATTTAATAAACTGGTATCACTGGTTTATTAAAGAAGGGCTTCTTGTTGTTGTTGCTTGAAGTGCAGCTGTGTGTGGACACCAAGGTGGGGACACCTTCCAGACCCCATCCATCAGTGGGCAGGTGAGAAAGGCTGAGGAGATATTGGTAGGACTAGATTTCATCCCAGTGTGTTTTGTTTCTGCTGAGATTAAAGTGCTTGTAAAATTGATGTGAATTTGAAGAGATTGTTTTAGGAGTGGGAGAAAGGGATAAGGTGCAATAATATCAAAGTACCACATTCAACATTATTTAGCGCGTCAGATTTTGGATTTATTTTGAAACAACATATCCTTTCAATAATTGGTTTGCTCTTATTCAGTTCTAACACATAATACAAAGTCAAAAAGAACAGTTTAGAAGTGCCTGAAACTGAGGGGAGCAGCTTTTTGCCATCATTCTCCTGAGAACAGTATGCATCGGGGTCTTGGCTCCAAGTCTTAGTGATGCTAAATTTAAAAATCCTTTCAAAACAGGGCTCAACCTTTCTCACAACTCTCTTCATAAAAAGCTCAATGTTGAAGTGATAATGTTCGGAACAAAGAACATTTAGTATAAACATTTAGCTTGTACTAAATAAATTACACTTGGTCTTACAGTCACGTTACTGGTGACAGCTTGTACAGCCTGCACCCTTCCCCTGTAATTCACCAGAACGAAGCAAATATACATTGTTGGGAAAAATTTCTTGACTTTTGTCAAAGAGCCCAACTGCTGTCAGCAAACATATTGTGGGAATATGAATCTGGAAACAAACAGATCATTAGAGGGTGAGTTAAGGTTTTGTGATTTAATTCTAAACATGTTGAGTGAGTGAACCAGAGATGTGCAATGCCAGAAAAACTGCGCACCAAAAGAGTTTCTTTCTTTAATGAAAGCTGGTATTTTTATTGAATACAAAGTGCTTTGGGTGACAAAGATGGTTACATATGGAAAATATGAAGTTTTGCTTGTTCTGGAGAATTATGAAGATCACTTGATTAGAAGTAACATGGTGCCAATGCAAGTTTAACATTCTTTCCTTTGTGGAAATTATTCATCCATTTACAGAACTTTATTAAAGTACAATAATTTTCCAATGTTAAAAAGAGAATGTATACAGAGAATCTCTGTTTGGACAGCAAGCAGTGATCTGGGCTTGTGCAGTCACATCTCTGGCCGGATATCGTCCATGCTTTGCCCTGTTACAACTGTACCAGGGTTGAGAAAATAAAACAACTTCCCTGATCAAAGCATCCTTTTTGGGAAAAGCCTGAGCTGGGGTTGTGGTACTGCCCAGCCTGCTCTGACTGCCAGAGCCACTTGGGTCAAGGACCATAAGGAAGGCAGGGAGCCAGAGGAGCTCTTTGGAGGTCTCCTGAGAGGACTTGTAAATCTGTGGAATCCTGAAGGGGCACAGCTATTCTCAGCCTTTTAGAGAAATGCAGTCATGTCAGGGCAGGAAGGAGGAAGGGAGCCAGGCCCCATTCTCCAGCATGAGACCCTGCATCCCTTGGGATGGACCAAGTGCCTGTGACCAGGCTTGGGCCTCTTCTGGGCTTTCATTCTTGTGACACGTCTCAAAGCCCTCCTCTGTGTCTGGACACATCACTGTAGAACGGATATCCCCATCTGCCCCAGCCCCTGCTCTGCAGGGACAGCCACAAGGCGGTCTGTGTCCTTGTGTACTTTGGCAGATGCTGGAGCTTTGCTCTCTCAGGGAAAAGCTGCTTTCGTCTCTTCCCTTCCTATAGCCAGACAGCTACTGTCTTGGCTTCACTGCTATCCGAAAGGCAGCCTGAGCTGCTGTGCTGTACTTGAGAGGAGAAGGCTACGGTGAGGGAGCAGCAGGACATCTCCACTGCAGGGTGTACCACCAAGCCCATGCAGACCCAGAAGTCTTCAAGGGCGGCTCCTGTTGGGCACCTGTCCCTGTAGCACTTTCTTCGGGCAATAGCAGCTCTGCCATTAATGGTTACCTGCACAGTGTCAGTCTAATGAAAAGAGAATATCCTTTGAGATTGTCAACCTTGTCTACCCGTTATTACATCCAGCTACATCCTGGGTTTCCCTAAAATTGAAGGATTTGCTTCCTGTGATCTTCTTTGTATCCCACTGGCACCATTAACCTGAATACCAATAGGAAATTATAAGACATTTCCTGGAGTGTTTGACAAGATACCAAAACACTTTCTCAGGAGCAGAAAGGTGTTTTTATTGGAGTAAATGCCCCTGCAAAACTGGCTGCAGCCATGAGTTGCCTGTGGCTGGGGAGCCCCTCCCTGGGGGGGCAATGGAGCTCAGACCAGGTGCCAGAGTCTTTCTCAGTGCCATCAAAACACCTTCTCTTGCCCGGCCCTTCTGCTGGGCTGTCTGCAGTGTGGTCAGGCTTCCAGTTATTTCAATACTGTGTTTTATATGCTGTTAATTTTATAACAAGATAGAGGTTGATCAGTACTTTCTGCTATTTCCTGCCTTCTCTCACAACACTGGTTCAAATAGTTATTAACAAATCAAAAACTCCAGCCAGCTCTGTGAATCCAGCCCCGCACTCAGGGTATGGTTATGAGGGATGCACAGGATGTACCAATGCTCATCTCAGGGTGAAGGAACGGCTTTTCGCTGCCCTTCATTTCCCTCTAGAAGAGAGCACTGATGCAGAAGCAAGCCGCAAGAACACAGGACCATTGCCTGGAGATTTTGGGCTGTCACGAGAAGATACCAGATGACAGTTTCAGAAAATCTGCCCACTGGAATCTGAGGTTCAGAAGTGCTAATGGCCGGGATAATGTGTTGTTTATTGCAAACAGGCATCTGCAGTGGCCTTGAAGGCCTGGATGTCCGATTGCCCTGCTACATGCATCAAAACCCCTCTTAAGAGTCTCAGTCCCAAATTCAGCCTCCAAAGCCAAACGGTGATGGTATCACATTCGCTTTTCATTTCTGTGTGGGCACTGTGCCCATGCAGTTATAACACAGCTGAGTCTGATTTTCATATAGTTCATTGTTTACTTATGACTTACTATAAAGTTGAGCTTGTCTTATTTATGAGCAGCCATGAAGATATGGGATTTCATCCACTGGGTGATGACTCATTCACTGGGTTGGACTCTTTAGCTCCTAATACGTGACATATTTTGGACTATTGGATGAACAGTGTTTCTGCATGAGCCCAAATTAAATGAGGTGAATGGAAATAATTACTTGTTTGTTTTTAAAATCATGTTTGTAGCTGGGTTTGTGCTGGTTCAGCTCTGGGCTCATTCTAGCAATGTGCACAAGGGCAGGATGAGTTGCTGTACGCTATGGTGGAGAGGTGATGAACAGCATTTCAGAGTCAGGCGTCTAAACATGCCAGGGGCGACTTTGCCTTGTTTCTGTTGCACAAGGAAAAGCTTTGCGGTGATGGAGCATTTGATACTTTCTATGAACTTTAATGACTGCAACATTGCTTGTGCTGCTGCAAATAATTTGAGAAACTAATTTGTAAAATCACTCATAAAAATCTCATGTTCTTTCTGTAATAATAAAGCTCCTCAGCTGGAAAAAGAAATACAAATCCTAAGAAAGAGCAGCTCAGCAGGAGTGTACTTCAGCCTCTCTTGTCTCGGGCATGCTCTCCCCTCCTGTGGGTGTGTCATGCCCCATGAGTTCAGCAGGAAGGATTCAAGCACAGTCAGAAATATCGCCCCTGGTAACGCTCAACTACATAAGGAAAATGAAAAGTTTTTAAAACCTTTTCCCCCTCTTCCTGCCCCCAGATCTGAGGGTTGGGACCGGGACCATGGGAAATGTCGGAGTAACTTTGTCGCAGTGAGCGGTTGTTACGGCTTACAAGTTTTCACAGCCAGGAGCCCTGCCAGCAGAAATTTATGCCTCCATTTCAGCAGTAACGATGCTTCCCAGAGCTGTCGGCCGGCGGCCGGCTGGGAGGCAGCGGCGGGGCGTGTGGGGGACTCGCCATGACATAACCACATTCCTGCGGCATGAGGAGATACTCCCAGGCCGCAGCAGGGGCAGCACAGCCCCTTCCCTGCTCCCACCCCACCACTGCGCTTCTCAAGGCCTGGGGAACAAGAATGAAGCCATCGGCTGCGCAGGCTTTGGGTGATTTTGAGGCAGAGTGGCTGGAAAATTGCCCACTGGAAAAGGACCTGGGGGTGCTGGTTGACAGTAGCTGAACATCAGCCAGCGTGTGCCCAGGTGGCCAAGAAGCCCAGTGGCATTCTGGCTGTATCAGCAATAGTGCGGCCAACAGAACCAGGGCCTGACTATCCCCCTGTACTGGGCACTTGTGATGCCACAGCTCAAATCCTGGGTTCAGTTTTGGGCCCCTCACTGCACAAAAGACATTGAGGGGCTGGAGTGTGTCCAGAGAAGGGCAACGGAGCTGGGGAAGGCACAGGAGCTCAAGTCTCCTTGGGAGTAGCTGGGGGTGTTTAACCTGGAGAAAAGGAGGCTCAGGGGGGACCTTATGGCTCTACAACACCTGAAAGGAGATTGTAGCCAGGTGGGGGTTGGGCTCTTCTCCCAGGGAACAAGTGACAGGACAAGAGGAAACAGCCTTATGTTGGACCAGGGAAGGTTTAGATTGGATATTAAGGAAAATTTCTTCACCAAAAGCACTGTCAAGCACTGGAACGGGCTGCCTAGGTCAGTGGTGGAATCACCATCCCTGGAGGTGTTTAAAAGCCATGTAGTTGTGGCACTGAGGGACATGGGTTAGTGGTAGCTTGACAGTGCTGGGTTAATGGTTGGACTTGGTGATCTTAGAGGGATTTTCCAGCCTAAGCGATTCTGTGGCTCTATGATTTCACCGCCGCGAGGTTTTTTTGCGGGGATTTTTATCAAATTAAACCAATAAGGCGTTTTGCTGGGGCTTGTCCGGTGCCGGGAGCGGCGGGGCCGCCGTGAGGGCCGGGCCAGGCGGGGCTGCGAGGGCCGGCAGGGGGCAGCAGTGCCAAGGGCTTTGAGGGGGCGGTTCGCCCTGAGGGCGCGGCGGAGATGGGGCCGCGGGCATAGAGCCGGGCTGTGCCCGCAGGGACCCCCTGCCCGCTTCATCAGTGCTCCTAGGAGCTGTCAGAGCGGCTGGATCTGCCGGGAAGGGAAACCGGTCTGCCCCTCCCTCAGACAAGGAAGCCGTTCTCCAGTTGTACTTGACCGGTTTGCAACTGCTTCATCACCCCCTGCCACTTCGCTACTGGATATTTGCTGCTGTCAAGGAACAGGGAGAGGACTTCTGCTTTGCATAAGGAAACTTTGCAGTTGCTGTGAGAACCACAGAAAACTCAGCACACCACTGCCAAGGCTGACTAAGGAGCAGGAGGAAGGCTAGGCTCCTGTGGGGCCAAACCAGCCTGTCACAGGACAGGGAATGGCTCATCCGTCTGTATGGAGCTCCCAGGCTCTGGGCTGTGGCTGGCCACGGTACCTGTGCCAGCTGAGCACCAGCAGCACCAGTGTGTTAACAGCCAGATTAGTGCTTTTCCCACAGGATTGAAGCCTCTCACTTGGAATCTTCTCACCTACTGCTCCCAGAGAGACAGAGAAAACACAGGTGTGCTGGCATGTGCCCCGCTCAGCCCCATGCTTTAAGACACAGTCATACCAGCTGCTTGCCAGCCAGTGATGGCTGTGCCAAAGGGACTAAAGTCCGTGCAGAATAGAGGAAGAGTTTTACATACAAAGTTCAACAAAGAGGAGGTATGTCCAGAAGACAACTGCCGTACAGAAAGCAGGAAAAGGAGACTTCTTGTGGGTGCACCTGGCCCTCTTAGGGCATCTTGCAAGCTGGGGGCTGTTTCTGGTCCCTAAAGGAGCTGCTGCCATCTCCCTCCCCAGGCCTGAGCCTCAGAGAAGCCAAATGCAAACAAGGGACCCCAGAGGCACCTGGGTGGCCACCATGCTGTGCCTGTGCCAACAGCCGGTGCCTCTGAGAGGGCAGTGGTGATAACCCAGAGCTTTGCAGAGATCCTGCAGCCCTGCACTGGTGACATCCTCACTGCCAGGCCCCCGTGGGGCTCCCACATAGCACAACTGGCCCCAGCTGGATTGGATCACCTCCATCTTGCTGCAAACCATGTTATCACCAAGGCTTTAAAGATAAAACTACTTACCTAGGCTGCTCTATCTATAAATCACTCTCCCCTCCCCCTTCTCTAACACCACTATTGCAGCAATGGGGCAGCTGGAACTAAGGCACAGTGACCACCCTCAAACCAAGGGTCTCAACTCTGTTCCCCTGTAACATCTGGCTCTTGCTCACTCCGATTAGTAGGACTGGGCTTGGCAGGGCTCTGTGTTTCCCCTGTGTGTCATACCAGGCTCCTGGTTGGTGTTTTAACCTGCAGGGAAGTGACAGTGCTTACAAGGACAAGGTTCCTTGCTTGGAGTGCCGTACCAGATGGCTGATGTGCAGTGCAGTGCCAGCTGCTGCAGTGGCTGAATTGCCCTTTGAAATACATCGTTTGAAAAGGGTCTATTTTTACTTTTTGGTCCTTTTCAATTAGACAGTTTGTGACTGGGCTCACTCTCAGTATTACCTCTCATTTCAGGACTATCAGGCACGCAAAGACCAAGAGGTGCCAGCTGCCCAGCTAGCTCCACCAATAACACCTTTCTGATGCCATCTTCTCCCATTAGCATATTTTTTATTACTTCTTTCTTTTTGACCTGGTAATTTTGGGCCTGCTTGACAAAATCCAGGAATCATCATTTTGAGAAAAGCAGGAACCTGGGAATTGCAGGTTTTGCCCTACAAGCCAAAGGTTGAGCCAGAGCAGAGTGAAGATCCCCCCAGAGGAATCTCACATTTTTAAGGAGAGTATACAGCCAGAGAAGATCCTAGGAATTGGTAAGGCATTGATTGTGCCATGGGGTGGGTGATCTATTCAGCTTTCTTCCTGCCCTGTTTTCTCCCATCTGAGAACTCTGGTTTCTTTGGACAAACCCTTACCGAGCTGTCCCTGGACACCCAGCCACCTAGTTCATGCAGAGAACACACAGCCCAGGGTTTTCCAAACTGCCACCTTCCTCCTGCCCACCCTGGGGTGGTGTCTTCCATTTGTTCTGGGACAGGAGCAACACCCTGCCCTTTTCCCCTGGCTGGTGCTTCTTGCACCCGCACACCCGCCTTTCCTCTTCAAGGGTGTTGCTGGGCAGAGCTCAGCTGCAGGACATTGTTATGCTGCAATATACTCACTAATAGCAGAACTGACTAACAGCTATGCAGGGGGAAGTGTGGCTTGAAGCTGGTAACTGCTGGCTAGGTCCAAGTGTTTTTCTTCTGCCTTTTATTATTCCTAATTCTCACCCAAATCAATGTGATGCTGTCCACAGAGGCCTCTGCCATTCCTTTTGTTTCTGCAACATGTTTGAAATGCTAGATTCCTTTTGAGTAGAGGAATGCCCCCGAACACATGGCCTCACACGTATAAGCATTTATGGAGGAAGTTAAATTCTCTAATTGCTTGGCTGGATCAAGCAGGCTGCCAGCACTGCACTGAGCTGAGCAGCAGAACAATGCACAGCCCTTGTGTCCTTATGCACCAGGCAAGGCTTATCAGCCCATGCAGGGGCTAATAAAGCAGCTTTCAAATGAGTCAGTAGACTTAAGGCTTCTTTTATGCAAGATTTCTGTCTGGGAATATTTTTTTGTGAGAATGTTTAAAAAAGAGAAAGGAGCATGACTTCAGCCTTTTGCAGAAAGCAAATCCACTTAAAGTACTTTTGGGGTTGGTTATTCACCATCATGAGAACATTGCAGTGGGGACGGTAGAAGTGAGCACCGCAGTGTCATGCCTTTCCTCTGAAATAGCTGGGATGTTGTGTTTTCACTCACTCTGTGCACTGCCATTCTCACCCCACTGCTGCATCCTGGGGCATGTGCCAGGAGAGCCAAACAACCTCCCCCTTTGGCTGGACATAGGTCAACAATTTTGTTTATGTCACACAGAAGAGTTTTGGTTTGTTTAAAAAATATACAATGTTCCCCTGGAAAGCATTCCTTCCTACGCTACATCCAGCTGTCCCAAGGAGGAGCTTGGCCGCTCCTCTACAGTCAAACACAACTATTCATCTGTATCTCAGGTTAAAACAGCTCCTGAAGAGTAACTGGGGAACACTTGGAATTCTGTGCAGTCCATGAGCTCTGGCAGATGTGAGATGCATAATTCCAACTTTACACTGTCACTCCTGCAAACTCCAATTCACGGAGTAAAAGCACAAGAAAAGAAATTCAAACCCTGAAAAAAATGGGTGCATCATCTCAGGAAGAGAGCTCTGGTTACTCTGAGTGCAAACACAAACAGTAGGTAAGGTTGGAAGTAAGCACAGAAAATGTCTAATGAGGCCCGTGCCTGCGGTATCTGCTAAGGGCAGGAAGCCCTGATTAGCTGCACACTGGAGCATTGTGTGGGTTTGTATAGGATCTGACTTCCCAGGTCATGAAATCAGATCCTGAGTTATTTTAAAAATGAGCTGCTATTTCAAATTATTTTTCAACTTCATGTTTGATATGTCAAGTCACATTTATTTGGGTAAGCTATGTTTCGCTCGGACACCCACAGCGCAGCCATCGCCGCATTCCTGGTGCTCGGTGGGGGTTCTGGCTGAGAGCAGGCACTGCTGTGGGGACATTTGCACTGCCAGGCATTGTCCTCAGGTACCAACAGAACTTTGTTTGGATTTTGGAAAGAGAGATGCTTATACATGGCTGTGAGTATATGTTTTTTTCATTTAAAATCAACTTCACAAATCAGAAGTAAAATTAAATCCCCTGCAGCAGTTTATCAGTCAGAAAAACAGATGAACCAAGAAAAAGAGATGAACTTCACAACATTTCCATGGGAACAAGCAGCAAGGGTATTTTGGACAAATAAATTAGGTGAATTCCTGCATGAGACACTCCCAGGGAATGCCCTGTCCTTGCTCTTCCAGTATGTGCTAGATGGATTTCAGTTTAGTTATCTCCTCTGATTTCAGGATAGCAAAAAGCACCAGCAGCCTTGCTCTTGGGCTGTTTACAGCCTGTGTCAAAAACAGAGCTTTAAATTCCAGCTGTGAGTCTCCCTGGGACCCAAGGCAAAAGCAGCACTGTAAGTTCTGGCAAAACACTGTGTTTGCCAGATGGATGGCTGCTTTTGGCACCAGTTTCAGCTTCTGGATACATATATAATGCAGCAAGACATATATATATATATACATAATGCAGCAAGAACTCTGTGCAGAAGAAAAACCATGTTCTTCCAGACACAGAGAGATGAAAATTGCCCCAGACACAACTGCTACTGGAACCAACTGTTGCCTGAATAGACTTTCAAATGATAAATTTCAATGCAAATTCCAGAACAAGTTATATTTTTCAGCATACTTCTAGAGATTTCTCTGCCTAAAGACATCCCTCTGTCCAATTTGGACTGAAATGCTGCTGCAGGCTCTCATGTTGCTGTCTTCCTTGGATAACAGAGGACGAAACAGAAGATGGAAAAACTCAGAACAAGTTGTATCAAAGGTCCTAGCAAGTATCTGTATAATGCAGAGCTTCTTTGCCTTCCATAGAGCTGCTGAATAAGGAAAATGCAATCCACATGATGCAATCCATTTGATTCATGCTTTGACTTGAACGGCTTGTCTGGGTTTGGCTTCGCTTGGTAGAGATCATGGTAACGAAAGGAGAGGTTCAATGACGACTTCATCAATTGAGAAGAAACACTTCTATTGTCTTTCAGAACCCAGTAAATAGGTAACGGGCTGAGGAAATGTGTGGTGTGTTTGGAAACCTTTGACGCGGGAGGCTGGGAGGACCCGGCTGTGATGCTGAGCCAGGCTCAGTGCTGCCAACTGCGCGGCAATGCCATTTATGGTCACTTAGTCATGAAATCCCATCGAGTTATGGCGCCTGCGGCTTCTGAAAAAGCAAACCTTTAAATACTGTGAGCCTCAGCTGCTAGATCTTTAGTGTTACTGGCTGGGTGCTGGGTTAGCGGATGAGCTGCCTGGCGAGGATGTGAGGATTAGCATCTGCACACTGGCTTGAATGTGCTACAATTTATTTTGTGGCATTTGTTATGCATGGCTTTTGTTTTAATGCACAATGCTGTCCTCTGTTTGGATAAGACTATTATGTGCCAAAAAATTATAAATATTTAAAATCTCCTGATAAATTTCTAAAGCTACCCGGGCTTCTATAGCCCATGGCCCAGTTATTCTTTTTCCAACCCATTGCCGTGACAACTCACAAGTTTTGACAGCCCCAGGGTACAAACCCTCAGTGTGCTGCTGCTTTGACAGAAACTTTTGGAAAAGATGGAGGCATCCTGCTGGCTTTTCACCACACATTTCTGCTGAGACATGATGCATCTTCAAAGTCACTTGTGTGGGGTTAGTTGTAGTGTGGAAAAAAAAAATCATTGCTCCTTTTGTATTAGCAGCACCACTGAAATCTTTAAAAGGTGACATTTCTGTTGCACAGATCCTCAGAGAGGTGATAACTAAACCATGCCCTGCCAGGGGCAGAGAAAAGTCCTTCTACCTGCAAAGACTCAGCCTGAATGCTCAGCCACGGCTGATTCCTGCTCTAAGCAAAGTGTGCAGTTGTTGGATTAACAGTTGAGATTAATTCCGATTCTTGTCCTCTTACAATCAAAGCAAGCTGTTGCTGAACAATGCGTCAAGCAGAGAGCATTTATGGTGTCCCAAATGGCCGGGATCTCTCATGTATGGCCCATGACTTGGAGGAATCCAAGAACATATCATCACATGAGACTGTGATAAGTTGATTACTCTGAAACAGACCTGACTTCATTAGTCACCCCATCATGCGCTGCCTGTTCACTGATGTCAGTGAGGGCCTGTGCCGCCACTCCCCACACCCTTCTGCTTTTGCACAACCAGGCTTCAACAGACCTTTCCTCAATGAAACAGGCAGTGTTAGAGCTGCCATTTCCCTCTGCTGTTAGTATGCTAATGGCAAGTGTCCACCATGGAGTCCCCTGGTACCATTCCAGGGCCCCCAAGGATAGGATAAATGAGATTAAATGTCCATTAAGGATTGTCAGTGATCCCCAAAAGAGCAGCAACAGACCTGCAAAGGCCAGCCAACTTTTGTTTACCTTTACAGTTTAAACTCTGCTCCTAATTTTTTTAATTCCTGCTAGCAAAGCAACTCCCTGTGAATTCAGAGAGCTTAATGTCATATTCTGGTTTGAGAGACATTCTGCAGTGACTTTTTGCTAAAAATAGAGCATGCCATAATGAATTGCCCTTACAATTTATTCCATTTGTCATTTTCAAACACAAAATATACTGAGCAGTTCCATGATAAAACAGTGAGTATGTGGCAGTGGAAGCCCTCTGCTGCAGAATTAAACAGGGTCTTTTTAAATTCAGCCTTGCAGTGACTTACCATAGAGGAAGAGTATTTTTAAAACAGTGGAAAAAAAATAATTGCTGTGTTTTTACAACTGCTTAAAGAGAACCAAGAAAGCAATGACAGTGTTCTTCCTTCCTTGTATCTGCATCTAGCAAGTAAAGGAAGAACGGAAAGGAAAGATCCTTGTCATACAGGACAAATCTAAAGAAAAAAGTTTCCAACCCAGAGCATAGTCTTGAAATCTCCCTCCCTTTCTGCCCATATACATACATCACACAAATATCTACCCATATAAATATGCACATAAGGTATTTCTGCAAGGCATACATTAGTTCGTTTGTAATAATATACAGTACCCAGATGGTATTCCAGCAAGTACAGATTCATGGGTTAGCTTGTTTTTACTTCTCTGTCTCCTGATGAAACTTGAAACACGTGTTCACTTGTGTTAAAGTGTCTTCCAACTTCATTTCAAAGGAAATGCAGTTTTTCAGGTCAAATGTGACCCCCATAAGAATCCGATCACAGAGCAGTACAGAGGGACTCTCTCACCAGTAGATGAGACAAGGCATTGACGCCCAGCCCTGCAGTTGCTGCTACAGCTGGATATCACACTTGTGGCCAGGCAGGTCCCAGACAGGGCACCTCTCCTGATCTCAGTCACCCGTGCAGGTGATGGGGTGCACGCAGGGGCTGCCCCTCTTCCCTGCCCGTCAACCAGAAATGTTGATCAGACCATAGCTGCAAGGGTCATTGTGACTGGGAAGAAAGGAACGAAACAAGATCTGTTCCTCAGAGCAGAAATTATTTTGCTTTTTTCATTCTCTTCCCATAAAGCAGTCTTTGTTTCCCAATAATCATGAAAGCCGTCAGGATGCAAAAGGCTGAATTCTGATCAAAAGCCCTGTGATGTGTAGGGAAGGACAGCTCTGACACGGGCTGCTGCATCCAGACCACCAGCACCCCACCAACCCTGCGTGGTCCCAGCAGCAACAAGCCCCGACTGTGCCCCTGCCCTTGTCCTGAGTCTGACAGGGTGAGCTGGGCTTGCATGTCTGTGCCAGAGCTTTGCTGGGCACTACACATCTGGTTTTGTGCCTCAGTGCTTGTGTTGGGATGGATGGATGGATGGATGGATGGATGGATGGATGGATGGATGGATGGATGGATGGATGGAGTGGTGGAAAACCACTCAAAGAAACCACTGTCCTTATGTGCACAGAGCATGGGAAGAAAATTTTCTTTGCTGGGTCTATGGAAAAATTACTTTTATTGAAAATTTTTACTAAATATGTAAGTTAAAAATAGAAGTCCTAATACTAATTCTATATTTTTCCTGTGTAATTCCTATTCACTGTCTTTGTTATAGAAAAAAAAATGTTTGAAGCTTCAACATTCAGTATGGCATGGGCACAAAATTATATTACAGAGTGTACATTACTAGGTGTGGGAGTGAAAAGGAATGGGAATTAAAATATTATAAGCAATCAGCTAATCCGGATGTGGCATGGTTGCTAAGGAGTCCCAACCCAGGCCAAAGTCAATAAGCAATTAGTATCTATTAAAAGATGAAGTATAGGATGATAGGAGAAAAGCCCTTGAGAAAAGGCTCAGCTCCATGTTTCCAGACTGCTTTACCCCGGGCTGGACAAGCCTGCGCTGACAGCAGAGAGCTGCTTGCAGAGGTACAACCTGCCCTGGCTGCAGCATCTCTATGCTCTGTCACTGGTTTTGCTCTGTGAATTAAAGCTCTCATTTAATGCCAGTTTTTATTTTAATCCTTCCTGCTGCTTGGCTCAGTAATTTGAGGAAAGGGCAGTGGCCGCTGTGCCATGAGATACACCTCAACATTTATATATAGTATATATATAGTATTTAGTATATAGTATAGTATATACTATACTATATAGTATATACTATATCTAGTATATAGTATAGTAAATCTGATCTCTGACTTCTTTGATAGTTTTAAAAGAGGAGACAATGCTGATTGGGGAACAGTGGAAGTTTAGAAATAATTCCCACTTTACCTCACCTTCATATTTGCTTCTTTCTTAATTTATTGTCAACAAATGCATCTAATATAACTTTGTCTGGGGGAAAGATCTATTAGGTCACTGGAGAGAAACCACAGTGTCAC
Source organism: Machaerirhynchus nigripectus (assembly GCA_013397975.1). NCBI lineage: Eukaryota > Metazoa > Chordata > Aves > Passeriformes > Dicruridae > Machaerirhynchus > Machaerirhynchus nigripectus. The sequence continues at coordinate 4,309,660 of VZRQ01008285.1, read as the reverse complement.
AGTTTAGTGGAGGCATTAAAATAACACCCTTGAAAGAACATAATTGGAAATTTGTATTCTAATTTTCTAGCTGAGAATGGCTATAGTAATTTAATTAAACAAGACTTTATTGATTGTGTTTTAATGGATTTGTTTTCTCTGACAGACTCCTGCACCTTTCAGTGTGGCAGCCTTGATGTAAACAGGTAGACACACACACTTCACTTGAATCGGTGGAGCAGCTCCTGGTAGCAAAGCCAAGACCGTAAGTGTGTGCAGGATTGGACCCAAGGGGAGGGTGAGCGGGTGGGCACAGGCTTCTCTCGGGGAAGGGACACGCAAGGACACCGCAGGTTTCACTGACCCAGTAAGTGTCATGAGAGGTCTCCGCGACCTGGAAAGATTCAGCATGCAGCAAGGCAGCTGGAGTATTCTATTGACTCTGCTGTCGTCAAATGAGTCAGAGGCAAGTCACAGTCTTGTATGTCAGCAGGGAGTGGCACGCCAGGAAATCAGTCACAAAAGTGGGGGAAAAGCAAAGAACCCCCCAAGAATGCGAACCTTAATTGACTACTTCTAGAAGTTTCCATGATCTTCAAATGGCCGATAAAATCGTGCGTGTCGGCACAGAGGTTGCTCTCCCTTTGTCACATCGCATCTCGTGTGAGCACCTCCAGCCTCTCCCAGCGCGGGCTGTGCAGAATCGAATCCCCCCAGCCCAGAGCCCGGGCTCTGCCGGCCCCGCTGCACAGCTCTACAGGCCCGGCGGGAGGTCACTCACCCGTGGCTGCATCCAACCGCGGCCGGCACACGGCTGGCGGCCTGACCTGTGTCGCCTGAGTGGAGCTGTCGTGGGGGTGTGCGGGTGGGTCGGGGGCTGCGCTCCTGTTCCTTTTGCGGGTTTAATTTGTCTGGGGGTCGAGGGGGCTGCACCCTGGCCGGGCACTAGCGCCAGGCCAGCTGCGCTCCTGCCCGTGCCCCGGGGCCGCGCCCCAGCCGCGCCCGGCACCTCGGCCAGGTGAGTGTGGGCCCAGCGTGGTCCCCGTTCCGTCGGGGGCTTTGCCAGCCCAGCCCAGCCCA
>VZRQ01008285.1:4294822-4308221 GCA_013397975.1 Machaerirhynchus nigripectus | reverse complement strand
TGGCCATGAGCACGCAGGCGCGGGGTCAGGGCGCGCGGAGAGCGGCCGATCCTGACGGCGAGATGCCGGCCACCGAGAAGGACCTGGCGGAGGACGCGCCTTGGAAGCGAATCCAGCAGAACACCTTCACCCGCTGGTGCAACGAGCACCTGCGCTGCGTTAACAAGCGCATCGGCAACCTGCAGCATGACCTGAGCGACGGGCTGCGGCTGATCGCCCTGCTGGAGGTGCTCAGCCAGAAGCGCATGTACCGCAAGTACCACCAGCGGCCCACCTTCCGCCAGATGCAGCTGGAGAACGTCTCGGTGGCCCTCGAGTTCCTGGAGCGGGAAAGCATCAAGCTGGTCTCCATCGGTGAGTACGTCTCCGGCGGGTGGTTTTGTTGTTTTCTCATTTTATTGTGTTTTTTCCTGCGCTGGACCTTTGCCTGGCGGAACCGTGACGGGGGTCAGGGCAGTAGGGGCTGCGGGCTCGGAAGCTGAGTGGCTTCTGCTGCTTCTGTTTTTAAAGAGCTGTGTGTGCCGTGGGGCTGCCCCACAGCCCGGCTGTCGGGGCTGGCAGTGAGCTCCCGTGCTCCTCAGCGTCCCTCTTGGTCACTACTTCATAGGTGAGGCTTTGCTTTCACGTCTTTCCTGAAGGTCCCTAGTGCCAGAGCGTGGTCTCTCCCTGTGCAGCCAGTTCCCCCAGGCACTGACCCCTCCAGCAGCCCAGCAGGAGTATGCGACTGGGACGATGCCGCCGTAGCCGGGCGTACCTGGGCTCTAGCAGGGTGCTGGAGCCAGACTCTCGCGGCTGTGCGGAAATAGCGGCAGCCGTAGGTAGTATACGAGAGTGGGGAGACTTTGCTCACCACAGTCCAGTAGATGATGCCAGTGTTCAGATTAGCGTTGATGCTTGCCTAAGCGTAGTTGCAGCTTTTGAACAGGATTGCACTTTTCTCAACAATCTTTCTGCTGCGGTAGGTTACAGCAGGAAATGTTCAAGGAACCTTGCTAAGCCCAGGTAATGGGTGCTTTGAGCTACTGCCACCCAGGCTGGCATGAGATTTGCCTGCCCGTGCCATACTGGAGTGTGCAGTTGGTTGATAACTGGTGGTTTGGAGACGAAAAGCTGCTGGCATGCACGTCGGATTGCGGATGATCCCTCAGGAATGCGTTCGGTGACCGTTTGGGGAATAGCTCAGGTGTGGCCACAATGTAGTCTGTAAAGCAGTAATTTGAATGCCTGAGTCCTCTGGGAAGGAATGTGAATGCCTTTTCTAGTTCTTTGCCAGATAACTCTAACTACTGCTTCCTGATGATTCTGGTCTCGATGAATTGCAAAGCTGAATTTGGGTGAGTGCAGCTCTCCTCAGTTGTCTAAAACACTTGGCCAAGGTGAAAGCTGTTTCTCTTCAAAGGCTTTAGCTACAATAGCAAGAAAGTAGAAACTTCTCCAGTTTGAGGGAGACCTGGCTGTCTTTGGAAACCTGTAGCTGGGTACCCTCTTGTTCCTCTCTACTAATGTGTAAAAGCAGCTTTGGACAGGAAATGAGGACTGTTGGTCCCGAGTAGCTGATTGTCCTCCCTGGGCAGAACAGCTAATGTACTTGCAGCTGGGAATGAAGCTGGTGCTAATTATTTACTTAGAGATGGATTCCCTTTGCACTCAGTGGGGTTCGAATTGCAGCTGCTGATTCCTGGGCTGAGCTTTTGCGAACATCAGAGCTCACCTTTCTGTGGCAGCTGCTGGACTAGCTCCAACACTAGGCCAGCACTCCCCTCCTATTGTATTGTTTCCCCTAGAAAAATGTTGTTGCTCCAGCTGCCTTCCTATTTGTCTGTGGAACTTCCCGAGGTTTGGGAGATCAAGGCTACTTCAGTCAGGTCTGGCTTTCAGTGACTTCCTTTCTAGAAATGCTGCAGTAGCAGCACAGCTCCTTTACATGGTTAGGCTGAGCTGCAGGGTGGCTGTAATCATTTAAGACATGTCTATTTGTTTTTACAGCTTACTTGCATTGTGTTGGCTATTAAAAAAACAAATAAAATTTAAAAATCCCAAAACCTGAGAAAACTTGAAGCTTTGAGAGAATGGAATTACTATGATTGCTAATGCTTTTGCTATATCCCAGCCTCTGCATGGGGTGTACAGCTCCATCAGTGCTCTGCCACCTGAGCTGGAGCCAAGGAGTAGCACAGGAGCCCTAGTGTACAGTCCTGGATAAACTGAGCCCGTCCTGAAAAAACATTCTGAACGCCCTTTCCAAGAAAGACTTTCTGAATGACCCTTGCAGTGCTCTGCTGGGTTGAAGGGCTGAAGCCCTCAGCACCTCTCCTGCAGGTGCAGATCTGCTGGGATCACTACCTGCCCTAGTGTGTTTTTCCCTGTAGGTTCTGAAGAACTTGAGACTTTCCTTTTGTTTCTACTGTTTAGTCTCTTTTGTGTTGCTGAACAAAACCAGGTCCATTGCAGGCCCTGCAGCTAAAGTGAAAAAAATAAACTAGTAAGGGCTTTAGGTGGAGAACTTTTATGACCAGGTTGGTCTTTAGGGCCTGGGGTGTTCAGGGCCAACTCTGAGCCAAATCAACTGGGAAAACCTGACAGCTGCGCCTGCTGGATTTCTGGCATTAATAATGCCATCAGACCTCTGCTAAGTGCATGCAGTGCCTGTTCCAGTTATTATTTAACTTCCAGGAACATTTTGGAAGCCGTGTATTATGGCTCAGCTACTGCTGCTGTACTACAACCACATTTTAAAACCTTTTCAGTAGCAAGCTTTTGGCATTCAGTGTTTATCCATATAAAATAAGTCTGCCTATACACAGTGTTTGACCACAACCCTTTCTGGATGCACATTAGCAGCCCAACCTCTCCTGCTGCTGTTACCCCTTGTTTAGTCTCTGCTCAAAGTCTTTTGCTAGTTTCAGGAAGCTTTTCTTCTAGGTATGAAGTGTCTTCACATCAGTGCAAAATTGACTGCATGTATGATCTACTGTAAAGAAGGCCATGAAGCGCATAGGTGCTTTATGCCATCCAGCAAAAATGGGAGTGAATGCTCTGAAAAAGCTGCTGTGAGAGCAGGTGACTTCACGGAGCCTTCTGCTCAACATGAGGTGGCTTCTGTGCTGCTCAAGTGTTAACAAGTGTTAAGTCTAGCTTTTTTCCTTGTCTGCTAGACTGAGATAATTGCAAATTCCTGGGTGCTGAGTGGCATGCTGCATGACAGGCACTGGGAGTAGGACGCCAGGAATGTAGAACACAAGGGCTTTGCTCTTGGCTGAAGGGGCTGATCAACTCTACAGATTACTTAGCAGAGAAGGGAGGGGAGTTGAAGTTAATTTGGCGCTGAGCTTGCCCCTAGAAACCCTGGTAACTGGCAATAGGAGTCAAATGATGTAGTTTAGAAACAGAGGAGTTGGGTGGCTGAAGCCTGGCAAATGGTTTTGGGGTGAGACCTGCCAAGTTGCACCCAAGCTTGCAGCTGGCAGGTCCTAGATGCATACTCTTATGCTGCTTGGTGCCTGTTGGCAGTGTTCTCATGGCCACTGCTCACCTGGCAGCCTTGTGTCACTGGTAGAGGCAGGATGGGTATCAAGCTGCCTTGTTGGGTAAAACTGCAGTCTTGGGCTGCTACAGTCAGATTGAGCAAACTGAAAAATGTGGTTTCTCTGCCAGGTTGCACTTTTACCAGGTAAGTGAGCTGACCTGGCTTGCCTCACAATGGCAGGATGTCAAGTGGCAATGCAAGTAAATGGATGGGCAGTGGCACGTTTGCTGCTGTAGCAGTACGACCCAGTGCTGGCCTTTGCTACAGTTGTATGATTTGTTTACAGGTTTCTCTGTGTGGTGGTCATGTGTCCTGCTGCAGTGCCTGCAGGGAGTTAAGCTATCCCCTGCAGGAAGGAGATTATTATTATTATTATTAAGCAGGAAGGAGACGGGTGAGGAGAGGATGGTGTTATAATCATGGTCTCTTGGTACTTCTCTCATGGAGAGTTTGGTGGTTCTTGGCATATCCCAGCTGCAGGAGTATGGACCAATCCTAACCTGTGTATTGGGTGGGGTTTTGGTTAATGACCAAGTACTTGATGCATGCACTGTGGCCTATAGTGTGCTAAAGGTGAAAGTATCTTGTCTTGTGAGTCTGAGGACCTTAGAGAAATCTCATTTTAGGAAAATAGTTGGAACCCCACTTTCTTCCCTAGGCTGTTGATACACTGAAGAGTGACAAAGCAAACCATACATTTCTAGTGGGAAAACTAGTCTCTTGTAAAACAGTACATGTGTTGTCCTATAATGCTTGGAGCTAGGTGCTTGAAAACTGAAAAAAAGAAAATGTGTTTTCAGCCTGTGTACATTTAAGGGTTCTTCTGTCTCACTCAATGTTCTATTAACACATCATAAGGAGGTAGTCAAAATACACTTGCGTTTTGTCTGCCACTTGTGTGACTTCCCTGGAGGCTGTTTTCTTGAAAATATCCAGTGTGTCTTGGAAGCAGATTTCTGCTTCTTGGAAATATGACACTTAATCCTTCCCCTTGAAAGTAATTTTTGATAGACTGGCAGTGGACCTCTTTGCTGGAGGTGGCTTCAGCTTTGAAGGGTGCTCGGTCTCCTCAGGACCGGTTTCAGTAGTTGGACTGCTGGTTTAATGAAAAAGTGCCTTTGCCTGAACTATGAGTTCCAATTTGCAGGAAACTTTAAGGTAGCTTACACAGACTGTTCTTGCATTCTTTTACATATGAGCGGAAACTTGTAAAGTGATCAAACTTTGGTAAAATTACTTGGGGCCAGTTAGACTAATGTGCTAAACAGCTTTTTCATTTAAGGCACTGAAAGCAATGCCAGCTATTCAAAATGGACTGAAATCTTAACTGCTCCATATTCTAATGCCATGTCCTGTATTGATTTACATGGGGATGTTTAAATCTAAATGGGTTAGGATAACTCTTTTCTAGCCTACAACTGTAATCTAAGAATGTGGTTAGCCTTGTGTGTGGTCATGCTGCTATGTTGCCAGCATTGTTCTGTGTCTGCTCCAAGCAATGGGAAGTAAAACAATGGTCTCTGAATCCCCCAGGCTGCAGAGGAATTCTGTTTTCTCTCTGCCCCTCAGAAACAGACTTTGATGAGCAGCTAGTTTGGGTCCTGAACAAGGGTCTGCTAAGTTTAGACCGCTAATGTATGTTTAGCAAGCACGCCAGAGTTAAAGTGTGTTGCAGGTGATGCTGGGGTGAACAAACCTCTGCTGTACCGTGACACTCGCCAGGTTCCTGCCACCAGCATCAGGTGGCCCTGTCTTCCATTACTGCCCGAGATGATAGTGAGCTCATGAATATGGCACCTGACTTTTAAGTCATTACAGTAAAAAAGACACAGAGCTCAGTGCCCTGGTGTTTGGCTCTGTCTGGTGTGGTACTACTGTGTCTCAAGAGCCTGTCACAGTGGCTCTTGCTTACAAAACATTGAGCCTGACTCTGGCTGTTGGTGAGGTAGCCAGGCTTTCTGTAGACAAACTGTAGGTGCTTGTGGGGTTTTCTTGCTTTCTGTGTGTCCTCTGATAGTGCTGTGGGTCCTGTTCTAGAGTACCCACCCATGGGGAGAAGAGTGCACCACGGTAGTGATTGGCGCACATGGTGGGTGGAAGTAGGTGAGGATGGGTAGCTGCAATCAACTTGGATGTGGCAAGAAAAACGGAATCTGATATACCAAGTGTATCTCTGCTGGAGGAAGGAAATGCTGTGTAGCTGAATGTTAACTGCTGCGGGAAGAATCCAACCCAAAATAAAAGTAGAAAATACTAAGGGAAGGCACCACCCACCCTTGTAAGGAGATCTGAGCAGTCTGCTACAGCCTTCACTATATGGTGCTGCTTACCTTGTTGCAGGCTGAATTCCTGCTAATGGTCAAGGAGTGGTGGGGATGGAACAGTATGTGTCTTTACATTGTGTTTGGAGGAATTAGAGTAGCAGTTTCGTGAAAATGCTGTGTGTGTGTAACTTGTGCTGTCAGCTTCGGTATCTTTTCTTGATTGCTGAGTTGTCTGTCTGTCTGCGTGTGTGGTAAAGTGTATACTCACCCACCCTCTTGCAACCACCCACCGGGTGGGGTGGCTGGAGCTGGGAACTTGACCTCGGGTTCAGATTTGAGTCAACTGAGATCTGGAGTTCGGTGCAATGGGCTAAGCAAGCTCTGCCTGTTTATTTGGATTTGAGCAATGAAACTCTAGTGAGTTTTCCCCCCTAGGTCCTGCTTCTGGGGACTTGGCACAGATTTTCTTTCCCCACAAGGCAAAAGTTTGTGTAGTTGCACTCCTGCCTGTTTGTGTTCCTCCTGAGGAAGAACTAGTGCTCTGTAATCTAGTAGGGAGGACTTTCTTGTAGGTCATCATTAGGAGATAAATCCCAGTTCTGTACTCAAAAGCCTTGCAGTAAGTGTATGCTGTATCTTAACCAGATGGTTCTCTGGGCTCTGATGTGGTCTCTAACCTGTCTCTGAGCCTCCCTTGGCTCTGTCCCTGCTGCAACTAACCTTGAATTTTGAAGATGCCTACGTAATATCTGGTACATCACAGTGAGGACTGGATCTGCTCTGGTGGGCTTTGGGTTCACCTAATGGATTGCAATTTCTTGTGTAAGCACTATTCTGCTGTAAGCAGTTGAAGTCTAACATCCATAGTGAGATGTACGCAATGTCTAGTTTCTACTGTGCTTGTACATGGCAACTGGGATACAACCACTGCAAGAATAAACTGGATTTTTTGTGTTAGTGAAAACAAGCTAGGCCACTTCAAACAGCAGCCAAATGAAGCTTTGCCCAAGTTCCTGGGGAAGCAAGGGTTGCCTGGCACATCCTCCCTTGTGGTGAGTAAGGCAGCAGACACTGCTCTGGGCTGCCTGGGAGTGGGCTGAGGATGGAGCAGCTGAATCCTGTCTCCCCTGGTGTGATGGGTTGAAGTTGTTTGGACCTCCTGCTGATACTGACCCTGAAAGAAAGCAGCCGTGTCCCTCTGAAGTGTCTGGCCACACAAGCAGCTGCACTGTCTGGTTACTAGTAGGATGCTTCCTCTGAGTCAGGTGATGGTCCTTTGCTGTTCCCATACAACCTGTAGAAGTAGACAACTAATCTAATGGGACAGAACCGATAAATACAGAAGGCAGTCTCTTACTTTAAAGCACAAATTCAGCAGATACTTTGGAGTTAATTTCTCTGGGTCTCTGAAATATAGCAAGTTTTACTGATCAGGCTGGTGAGTTGATAGTGGCAGAGCTTTGACCATCCAAGCTGGGGCCTTTCTTACAAAGGGACAAGCTGTTTTCATCTAACAGCAGCAGCAGGTTGCATGAACTCTCCTGCCAACGTTACCCAGTAACAGCACAAAAATGACTGTGGGCTGCAATGACATCATGGGCTGTGTCTCCTTCTCCCTTGCTTCAGGCCATGCTATAAATCATGACGCATTTATTTGTCAGAGCATTGAATTACTCTGGTATGAGCTGGCCAGGCTGCGTGGCAGCACAGTTCCCAAATGATGGGTCCTCCAAGGGTGAGGTGGGCACAGACTGCCATGCTGACACCCAGCCTGCCTGCTGGGAGGGGCAAAATGGGCAATGGCTGTCACAGCAGCACGTCCCAGTGTCGCGTTGTTGCGGGTGGTTCTGGCATGGTGTGGGTGCTGAGCAGAGACTATCAGCCACCCTCTGCTCTCCCCATGCTGCTGGGGTGGCTCTTGCTGTCTCCTGCTTGCCTGGGCGGGGTGCAGGCGTTTGCGACACTGGCCACAGCCCTCTGCATGGCTGCTCTGCTGCAGAGCAGCAGCTGAAGGCACTGGAGGCAACTGCTAGCCCATAGCTTCCACCCATTTTTTTGTGCTGAAATCTGGGGGTTCAGCTTTTTGTACTGAAACCTGTGTGATGAGCTCTGGGCTGAGTTATTACATGCTTCTCTGAAACGCCAACTCCTGTCCTTTGCACTGGTGCTGTGAGCACGTCTGGACCTGGGGGCTGCCCCAGCCTGACCTGGGAGTAGGAAGCTGGCGGCTGCTCTCTTCTGCAGCTCACAGCCCACGGCAGTTTTGGGCTACCCTGTGTGCTTGTGGCTGCCTACTGGTTTTGATTAGTCTGTGGCCTCTCTTGTAAGGAGACAATGTATTCTGTATTTCTGAGCCTATATTAAAGGGCATTGTCGTGGTTGGTGGGCCCAAAATGAGCAACTGGTGAGCTATGTTGTGTACAAGTCTGCTCTGGGGCCCTGCAGCAGAAGGCACAGCGTACAGAGCTGTGCTGAGCAAACACCCGTGATATGTGCACTTGAAGGTTATTCAAACACAGAAGAGGAAATACTGTTCCCCTCGGCTAGATACTAACTTGCTCTATCTGTGTTTCCTTTAATTGCTGTAATTAACTGTTTTGCATTCCCTTTTCTCACAACAACCTTGCAGTAGTAGGTGCAGCAGTTTCAGTGGACTTTCCATAGGCAAATACTGGCAAGCCAGGTCTTCGAACTAGTTTAAGTCCTAATGGTAAAACACTGATGACTGCATCTTGGAGGTGAGCTTTACCTTTGTGCAGATCCTCCCTGTGTTATAAGGTGAGCAGTAAGAGCAGGTTTCCCTGGTCTCGGACTACAGGAGCAAAGAGCCTGACCTGGGGTATATGTGCAAGGTCTTGCATTTGTCTTTGATGCATCTACCACGCTGGGAACTGACAGTATAATAAATACACCTTGTATCTGTCATGATGCGAGACACAAATCTTGGATTTATCTCTGCTTTTGATCCTTGCTACAGAACAGGAAATGCGGGCTTGCTAAACAAAATTGGTGTCTAACTGTCATCTTGAATGGTGCAAGATATCACATGTTACCTCACCATCACAGCTAGACAGTGAATTTCTCTAGGGTTTCTCTGCAAGACTAGAAGTAGTTCTGCTTGTTGGTCTCCCAAATAATCTGAAGTCTAGGCATCTTTGAGCTTCCTTCACCACCTGGATGTTCCTGACAGGCTGCTGTTTGCTGGTGTCACTCTAGTTGCAGTGACTCTCTGAGCAGTTGTCACTTGCTCAGATATGGCTTGTTATCAAATTTCCTTGTGGGGGTCAAGTTGGTGTCTGAGCAGACTTAAAATACCATCTGTGGGAAGATTTGGGATGTTAATCATGTTGTTTCAGCTTTGTTCTGGCTGTTGATTACCAGTGTGGTTGCATGCAAATACCCGATAGCTCATGTAACCACTAGAACAAGATCAATGATCTAATTAAAAGTCAGATAGAAACAGCTTTAGCTGTCTCTGGGGTTTTCTTTTGGTAACTCTTTTAGGCATGTAATAAAAATGCAGCTGTGAAGAAGTAGAAAAACCAGGCTGGTGACTGCCAGGAAAATTTGTGGTGACAGTTGAAAGGGTGGTGACTTCCGGTGCCACAGCCTGAGCTCACCAGTGCTGGACACTGCTACTGTCAGCAGTCAGGACAAAGACATGGAGGCTTTTAAGCCAGGACTGCAGGATCCTCTATAGTGGTGTCATCTCAATGCTCTCAGTACTTTGTGATTATGTATTCCTGTGCTATTTAGTGCTGACTGATGTGAATTCAATGCTCTTAACAGAGGGTGCAGCATATGTGCTGGACACCTGAACAGTGACATCGAACATGGGTGGCCAAAGGGAGGAGGGTAACCTGCCACAGCCCAATACTGCTGCTTTGGAGAAGACCCCAGCTGGCAGAGGTTGCTGTGCGTTGATAAACCAGCTCCTGTACTAACAGTACTTCTCTGGCCTAACCTGAGTGCTGAGCAGGAGCAGGGATTGCCAGCTCAGTCAAGGTGCCAGTGACCAAGTGAGTTGTGTACTTGGTGGGGGGGGCACAAAGTCACGTGACCCAGGAGTGCCTGCAGATCCCCAAGCTGCAGTGTGCCATTGGGGCTCCCCAGAGCCATGCAGAAGCAGGTGCAGCTCCCAGGTGGCCAGTTATGTTATTTGTGTCCAAAAAACATGGAAGAGCCTGAGATAGTCATCTAGTGGTCCAGCTGCTCTCCAAAAACATGAGTGAAGAAACAGTGGTTGCATTCAGCTCACAGCCACTGTACAGCAGGGTGGCTCAGCACTGCCCTTGGTGCTGTCACACTGGATGATCCGTGGCTGCTTAGTGAGCATTGCTGAGCATGCTAATGACTTGCAGACATCTGCAGTTATAGGGATAGAAGCATGTGCAATACCTTGGACAAGGCTATTGCAAAGACCTTGTCCCAAAGATTAACTGCATTACCACTGGGATTCTCACTGGAGTATGTCCCAATGTACTGCTTTCTGGATGGAAGCAGTTTGGAACTACTCTGCAAGGTTCGTCTCATGGAGGAGGTTTGCTTTGCTGTGAAAGCACCAGGAGCAGCAGACTTGAGTGAGGAGCTGCTAGTTCAGGCCCTGTAAATGGTGGAGATGTCAGGGATTTCCTGGGTGGAAAGCTCTGCTGAATGACTCTTGACTCAGAGTGAAGCCCTCTGAGGTTAGTGGCATAAAACCCTACTTAAACAAAGCCACTTCAAATTTTGCTGTGGTTTTGTAGCCTAGCTCTGAGTTCAGTGTTTGAGTAAAGAAATACTTCTTCTGATACAGATAAATAACTGAAGAAAACTATGTCCCTTTGAAAGGTTTTAATTGCAAAAAGAGAAAATGAACTGCTTCACTCATAGTGCTGCAGCTATTGGTTGAAAGCGCTGCCTAAGGCAGAGGAAGCTCAAATATTTTCATTAACTAGCTTTATTACTTAAACATAGGCTTTAACAAGCTGCAGAATATTTCTTACTTTACCTGTAAGAAAAGTAGCTCAAACTTCTGAAGCAGTACCTGGTTAGCAAGAGTATCCAAGTTCAAATGTAGAAGCTGAAAGAAGCAGCCCAGACTTCCTCTGGGAGTAAGATAAACACCTGTGGGGCTTTTGTTGTGTCTGGATGGAGGTGATAGTATGCCAGTAAACATTTTTCACGGTGAAATGGAGGAATTGCTAACAAATGACGTTGTCTAACACTGCACCAAACCTGGTAAGTAACTGTAAGAGGTATGGGAGATCAGGCAGAGCAGCATAGCTTGTGAAGTTGCTGCAGCTATTCCAGCTCTAGAGAAATTGCCCCTAGAGCCAGTGCTCTATATTTTTAGTGTTGTGTTAAAAATGTGAAATATAATAGGCTTGCAAATGTGAGCAATGTCAGACTGCAGATTAAAAATGGGATCTTGCAGCTGGTGAGGATTTGGGTAATTGCCTGCACCCTTCTTGGTCAGCATGTGTGTGGTGGAGTGCTGTCCCTGAAGACTAGGGAGAGACCTGAAGGCTTGTGAAGTTTGGAAAGTCTTGTGTGAAGCCTTTAGTTGGAGAATTTGAAGTCCAGCCTCTGGAGAGGAAAGGTAGTATCCCTCTGAGCGCTGGCTAGTTTGGAAACTCTGTTAGCAGCCAGAGCCTGTTACGGCTGAGCAGCTCCTGACAAAGTTGGATTAGGCTGATGGTGTCAAATGAGCAGAGCTGCCTCTGCCTCTTGCTAGGAGCGTGGGAGGATGGCTGCTGAGCAGAGCCCTGGCATGGCACAGGACCCACAGTGCAGGAGGGTAGCTTCAGGGCCTGGGGCTGGCCAGCCCATGGCAGCTGGGGTGAGATGGGAACTTGGACTACTCAGGGCCATGCAGAACTCACACATTTGAAGCAAAGCTTTGCTGTGCAGGGAGTGAGTTTGAGTGGGAGGCGGGGGTACATGGTCTACATGAGCGGGTGGCACACAGCTGGGGCTAATGTGTGCTCAAGCTGTACCATTAATCCCAGATGGTCCTCTTTAAGGTGCTTGGAGACCACCCGTGCAGCCTGTGCCTCTGCAGATTCACCACCATGTTCCTGCTCATGAATGCTCCTCTCAAAAGAGGTCTGTCTGATAGTGGCTGCCACAGTTGGATGAATTACCTGGGCCTCAAGCCAAGCGTCTATTCCTTATGTTAGCGGCTTGTAGCTGAAACTGTATAAACACAGAGCTGTCGTGTGTGGGATGTTAAACACACAGGGCTCGAATCGACACGGTGCAGGGGAGAGCCGTGTGTAATGTGCAGATGCAAGTGTGTTTACGGCTGCGTTGCACAAGCACACAAAAATGTGTTCAAACTTCATTGTTTCCCCAGAAAGAGGGGAGAGCATTTTTCCTTCAAGATGCAGCTGCACAACACTGAATATTTTTTAATTAAGAATTGGCGCTCCAGGAAGAAAGTGACCCCATTCCTTCTTGGAGAGGGGTAGTCATGGTTTCCAGTGGAGGGGGAGGATAAGTGTCTGTATGTGAAAACTCATGGGGAATTAAATCTAGCTGGCTTACGCACAGAAGCTTGAAGACACCTTCATAATGGTGATGGAAAAGCAGCAGTTCCTTCCAGGCCATGCATGTGTTTGTAGTGACTGTGTCCTGTGCATCCTCGCTTGGTGTGCAGCTGCAGGAACCAGCCTGGCTGTGTGTCACCCCCTCCTGATGGACACTCACATGGCAAAGCTGTGCTGATGGCTGGAGCTTGAAGACCGGATGATGGCTCATTTTGGGTGTTTCACATCACAGCAGTGCTGAAGGGCAGTGGCCTGGTGAGACAGTTCTGGTGTTGGGGTGTCTGGATGTCAGGTTACTTCTGGTGCTGTGTGTTTGTGCTGAGTGATTTCTATGTCTGAATTTCAAAATGAACTGATGAAATTCAGATTTGGAGGTTATCTCCCAAGTGCCTGTTCCTATCTGCACTGGGGGTACAATTGCACATGTCATAGTTTAAGCTCAGCCAGCAACTCAGCCCCACACAGCCAATCACTCACTTCCCTGATGGGGGAATGGTCGGATGGTGTAGAGAATTGGAAGAGTAAAAGTAGGAAAACTCATGTGTTGAGATAAAGACAGTTTAATAAGCAAAGCAAAAAAAGGCATTTATTCACCACTTCCTACTGGTAGGAAGGTGTTCAGCCATCCATCACATGTAATGGTTACTGGGGAAGACAGGTGACATCACTCCAAATGTTCCCCTGCCATTCCTTCTTCTGGTTTCATGCTGAGCATGACACCATATGGTATGGGATATCCCTTGAGTCACCGGGGGTCTGCTGTCCCCTCCCAATTTCTTGTGCATCCCCAGCCTACTCGCTGGTGGGGTGAGAGGCGGAAAATGCCTTGACTCTGTGTAAGCACTGCTCAGCAGTAACAAAAACATCCTTGTGTTATCAACTTGGTTTTCAGCACAAATCCAAAACCCAGCCCCATCCCAGCTACTGTGAAGAAAATCCGCTCTATCCCAGCCAAACCCAGCAGAGCGTGTTAGAGTTTAATTACCTTTCCTGTTGCTTTTCAGGGAAATGGTTGGACAGAGATAGCTGACCTGCTGATACGTTCTGGAGTAACTCTGTCATTAAGCTGCAGAGGGCTG